>VVHJ01017563.1:18767-44931 GCA_015107715.1 Tylochromis polylepis
CAAATGAAAAACAAAAAAAAGAAAAAAAAAAAAAAAAAACACCACACCACCACAAAAAAATAAAAGTGCTCTGTAGTGAGGGCATAAAAATCACTAATCATAAAGAGAATTTAGAGGCACCTGTTGTTTTTTTTTTTGGGTAGAGCATTTGACTGTGATCTATAACATCCCCACAGAATTATTCTAGAAAGAAAATGATTTAAAAATGTATACCATAGCATGCCTCATTACTCTGGTGTTACAGTAGCTCCACAGAGCACTATAAATCATAACAGATTATTCTGAGTTACTTCCAGGCATTTGTTTTCTGTATAATAGTAACTTTATAGTGGCTGCTGTACACCTTGTTGTGAAATGTGTCGATGGGTTGTTATCCCCATGCTGCATGTTAGTGGAGTGATGAAGGGAATTGCAAGTGTTCTGCCTGGAAGACTCTGGTATATTTACACTAATGAATCTTAGAAAAGCATCAGATTACTTTCACATATGTCCAGGAATGATTTATCTGTTATAAGAGAGAGGTTGGCTGTTAGAGCTTTTCCTTTTTCCTTGTGCCCCATTTATCAGCGGTTTGACACATCTTCAGCATTTTAAAAACAATTTATGCAACACACCAGTCTTCTTGATGTGTAGAGCTGTGAAATTCACCACTATGTACACATGATAATCAAAGTCTGCATTTTCTTCCTTATAACAGTATAACCAGGGTTTCACAACATATTGTACCTTGAGTACTAGATTACAGTCATTTTTTTACTTAATGCAATCTCTCTGTACTATTTGTGGAACAACACAATACGAAAAAAGGCATCTTTTAGATCAGGTTCACAATCATCTACAAATAAAGAGGATATTTCCAGATACATTTGGTTTGCTATAAGAAGAGACCACTTACATCTGGCGATACTTGCTTGACATAAGTGCTGCCAAATACGACATTCTCCAGAGGTGGGATGACTGAGTCTTTGCTCTGTGCTGGAGCATTGCGGTTAAGCCATGTGGATTTAACGGGTCGAGGTAAACTAGGAAAAAGAGACGCTGAAGTCAAACTCATGTAATCGCCACAAGATTTTAAAAAGCTTTTATCTATTTTATATTTCATTCTAACCCAAATTCATAAGTTATGTTAATTGCGTCACACAGGCAATCTTGTGGCATGTTTAAAAAACAAAACAACAATCAAAATGGCATTATGTTGGAGTTACAAACAGCATACAACAAAGCCAAATGACATCATAAAGTCATGTTAGAGCTGCAAGAGCTGTGCTTGAATATTCAGTGAGGTAAAAATCACCCCCTTGTCTGACCTGATAAGGGGCTGATGTAGTGCCACAAGGGAGGCATGGATGGCTACAGAGATGACAGACAGGTGGAAGTAGTCAAACATGACATTGATGTGTTGGTGGATGCCTCGCTGAAGGCTAAAGTGCAAACGAAGTGTGCGGCCACTGATATTCTGTAGAGAGTTTGGATCATCTGGCCTGCAGAAATTATATAATGAAGAACCTTAGAAGTGCCTTATTTGCATAAGATATGCAAATGTCAAAATTATAAACACTGTATAATGCACATGAAATACTTCAACACCTACGTGTAATCGCCATCTGTGAAATATAAATCCAAGAAGAGCTGGAAATCCATATCATTGAGGGCCTCTTCTACCTGAAAATAATGAAAAACAGTAATTGGTGGTTAAATAGTGAACTTCAAAGCCTGCGTGCAAAAAGCAAGGTATGTGCCAGGCTGATTTGAAGCTACCAAGATGTTTTTTTGTAATTTGATGGTATCAGCTCTAATAAGCCTAATACATTTTGAAGCCGTTTGTTTGTTTGACCCATGCCCAAGAGCACACCAGGTGTCAAAACAGTTTAATGCATTCTGCTGGAACAGCAGAAATTTCACATTGCTGTTTATTCACTGGAAAAGCAAAGTGGCACAAATAACTTAGAAGGAACTTCAGAGAAGACATTCATTCTGACAGCAGCGCTGCTTTGGGTCAATAAGAAAGAAAAATCATTTTGTCTTCATTTCTGTGATATTCTGCAGGCGCATCATGCTCATACTGTGCTGCTTTTGGCTAAAGGCAACATCTGGACTTCCAAATTGTGCTCCTGTGTCTGTGAAGAAGGAATTACCCAACATTTCTACCAAAAACATGTTCCACGACTAATTCTTTACATTTTAATTTACAGTTAGGACAATGAGTCAATGATTCCCAATTTGACAAAAATGTTTTTTGCCTGTTACTTAGGACCCCTTCGTTAATATAAATGCATATTAAATTAACAAGACAAAATTGACAAAAATTGTTAAAAATGTTTTATTACTAGTTGACAACCTTTTTGCATATTTGTTGCATGTTTATTTTGATTTTCCTCTCCGAGTAAGGTTTTTTTTTTCCCCCCCTTCCTGCAAACAGTTGTTTTTTTTTTCCCTTCCTGAAACACAGAATAGGGAACCGCAACTCCAGATGGTAGATGTTTGTATGGAGGACTCACTCTCAGTTTCAGAACCACAGACAACAGTGTCCACAGCAGAGAAACGAGAAACCTGTAATACTGACCATATTTAGCTGTGCAATAATCGGTTCTGCTTTACTATGTGATGTTTTGGCAAATATACAAGGCATTTATTTATTACAGTGTAAGTAAAAGCAACATTTATTTTCTAAACTTACCCTCTTTTCATCAAGCAGCATCATCACTTTGAAGAGCAGGACATCATTGACAACAACCTCTTCATTTTTATACAGGATTTGGAACGTTTTGCTGCAGATGACGTCATCTTGAACTGATGCAGGAAACGCCAGATCAGAGCCTAGACAAAGCTATGATGATTAATAGTGGGTCCATGAGAAATTATAATTAAAGTATTATAACCAAACTACATTAGGAATTTTGTGACAAGATATACCTTATGTCTGTAGCTGCAGTAGCAGATTTGGGCCTAATAACAATTTTACAAAATAAAGATAAAACTGAAATCAAAACACCCATCCCCTACCGATGATCCTATATGTCTGACACAAATGTTTTGTATTAAACAGTTAGATTTTCTAAGGCAGATAAACAATACCTTAGACAAATACTGAGAATAAGAATGGTATAACATACACCAAGTCTACCTGACTTTTTAGCACAAGTTAATAAACATCACCTATACAGTTACAGGTATAAATCGAGATCTCTGATAAGAAAATTAGCCATGTACTACTTAATGCATACTGCAGGCTACCAAAACCTTATTTAATGGCTTTAATTAGGAAAAATGAGAGAATAGTCACTGCTTCGGGTTGACCAATATTAATGCAACCTTTGAATACATCTTTTTTTCCTGTTTAGTTAGTTACTATGTCAAATTAGGCAAATGTATTAATAAAATATTGCCTTTTCATGACAGACACACTTTGTCTTTAGTACTCTGCATGATGTCGTCATTCATTATTTACATACCACATTTTAAAGAATGTGGTTTACCTCCTGGGTGAAGTAGACTGGCCTCAACTTTGTGTGGGACGCGGGATGGCACCTTAAGACCGGCACGGAGCTGGTAGAACCTGTAAATACATATAAATCTTTTACCCCTTTCCCCATAAAGATTACATTTGACAACCTCCCCTGCACCCGACAAGTTCTGATACCCTAGCTGCACAGGCAGAGACCACCCTCATTAACTTCTGATGCACACCCAGTTTTTTTCTTCTATAAGCAGGCTGGAAATATGACTTCGACTGCTCAGTTCAGCAAAAAAATTCAAGTGATTAAACCTTTGAAAGTCTACTAGTTGTAAAGAGTTAAAATGAAGACATCCATGAAAAACAGCTCTACATGCTTGGTCCTAAACATTATTAGACGCACTGTAAAAGGGGAACAAACCACACAGGTTAGCTACAAGTGCCTCTACTTGTAAAAGGACACTTCACCTCTAATAAATGAATAATGAGCACTTTCTTTTGCAGTCACTCATGTAGTAAACCTAAGCGCTTAAAGCACTGATGAGTCAGGAGCTTTGGGCAGGAGTTTTATCTCAGCACTGGGACATATCATTACAGTGCTGCTATAAAAAAAATCATTTCCAGATGTTAAAGATCAAAACTGCAGCTTAAACAACACAAGTCACTTTTCTTCCTTGTGCTTCCATTAAACGTGCATTAGTTGTACAATGCTGGATGTCTACAAAAAGAAAAGAATGGTATAATACACCCCATGCACAAACTGGCAGGATGACGGAAACATCGGACACCATCCTATCCAGAGCCGTGAGGAATCATATTAGGGATCAGGAAGTAACAGTTCAAATCAAAAGGGGAAAGTTGGACTGTAGCCTCCAAATGAAGATAATAAAAGTCAGCAAGTGGTTTATGTAGAGTAATATGTGCTATGCTGCTAAGTGAGCTCAGCCCATATAAATGATAAACGCATTTCTTAAATCTGACATGATGACCTCAAGCTCTCCCTTTATGTTACTACTTAGATCCAGTCTGGTACATACATAATGTGCTGTAGTTAAAACAATGTATTTAGCCAAAAATATACAATCACCAATTTCCAGAGACACCAAATATTGGTATTTTATTAAATACATTAAAATACTTTGGGGATACTATGAACAAGAGGGCTCATCTAATGCACCACCGTCCTGAGATAATTTTAGCTGAAAAATCATCCAACATGGACACTCACCTTGACAAAGCTACATACTAATTCAGAGCAAGCTAGTGGCTCAGTCACATGAGTAAAAATAGGACAGCAACCTCCTTGAATGCCCCCCAACCACCACAAAAAAAGTGCCTGCCTGGTTATTGATTTTTTTTCCCCCTCCACATTTTGTGCCAGATTCATCAGTAACATATGTTACTGAAATACTCATAGTATAATCACATATACTGTGAGTTTGGATAACTGCAAAATGTTAAAAATCGTAATAATATCATATTGTGGGTGATTCCCAGCTCTAATTAGTTTGGTTTCTAAAATTATTACTAAATACAGCCAAGTAGCCAATCTGTGCCAGATCAAATGTTATTCTGTTGTACCACAGTCAACTCTCTTTTACAAAATTTAAGCACACTTGCAAGAACAGCATTAGCGTTTTTTGTTTATTCAAGTTATGTTTGATTGTTACTCACAGCAATACTAGATTTAGGCATCCTAAAGCATCCATGCTCATGCTTCAATTAACGGTAGATCATTTAACTATTTTACCATGCCAGCGGCAATATGATAATCAAGATGCAAATTCAAATTTAATGAGTTAGAAAAGAGGAACTCCTCCCCATCTGTATTCACATGGTACACTTCACTGCATGACTTCAAAAGTCACCAAACTTCTTTACTGAGTACTTTTTACAAACTGTAAACATTATAGTTTACATTCATTTACAGTATGAGCTTTATCTCCATTATCACAGTGGTGCAATAACAACCATTATCAAAACAAAGAGGTAGATTTACATAGCTGAAGACGTATAGTCACGTACTGATTTGCATATTCTGTACTGTCTGTACAAGAGCATTTGTGAGTGCCCTGAAGGTCTGAACAACATTACCAAGTGTCCTACATTGGCTGGGACACTCACAGAACACCTCCGGATCCTCTCTAACGCAACCCGCAAGAAAAAGCTTGTTCAGGTTTCTTCAAAAGCATTCCAGCACAGTTGAACAATATTTAGCATAACACATTGTAAAAGTATGCAGAATCTATTCTGGGGAAATCCATGTCACGGATGACTCTTAGACTCATGCCAGGAAGAAGACACAGAATTACACTTTTCGAAACACTCAGACAAAACTCACCCTCTCTGGAACAGGTCCACATTGTAAAATTTGTGGAGCTCCACAGAGAACTCCACTGTGGCCTGGACTTCAGTCATCTTGG
Organism: Tylochromis polylepis; assembly: GCA_015107715.1. Lineage (NCBI taxonomy): Eukaryota > Metazoa > Chordata > Actinopteri > Cichliformes > Cichlidae > Tylochromis > Tylochromis polylepis. The sequence continues at coordinate 24,645 of VVHJ01017563.1, forward strand.
TCTCTACAGGCAGAGGTGCCTTACATCATCTGGGATACACCTGTAGGCCTGCAGGCAAAAGTAATAAAATTAGTCATTTTAGCTCCAGTAATCAGAAACCTTTACACTTGAAAATACAGTATTTCCACCAGAGTTAAACCAAATGAGAACTTCTAAAAAGCTGTAAAATGACTCCCCCCTACGTTTACAAAAAGAAACCCAAGGTCGAATCAGAAGATGTCAGTTAAAAGAAAACATCACCAGCAGTCACAAGATTGAGTTTAAGACTATATAACAGTTGGGTTCATTTTTAGAGAAGTTATTAGGGCATAAGGTCTAAATGTGGCACACGAGGCATACTGTCCTCTGGGCCTAATTAGTTAACAGCCCATAACAATTATAGCATTGATATGACAGGATAAGAGAAAACACTATTAATAACATTGCACAAAATAGCCCTGAAATACAATATTACCAAATGGTAGTTTTAGAAATAAACACAGACCTCCTTTAGACCTTATTAAAGACAAGGGTGTATAGTATTTCTGGCTGTGGCTGAGACAAAATAAAGCTGGCAAAAACAATCATACAGACGGTTGCTAAATTAGTCATGTATTAAATTAATAAATCATCCACTGGGAGATATAATAACTGTTCATGCCGGTGAAAAGAAATGAGCCACAAAAGACCACCATGAACTTGATTGGGTTAACACAGATGCCTGACAAATTCTAAGGTTAATATCGTAATTTGGTTGCGTCCCTGAAATAAGCCCTTTTTGAATTCTGTTGCTTTAAAAAAAGCAAAACAAACAAACAAATTAAGTGAGCACGACACAGAGGACATACAAGGACACCGTCAGTTAAATTTGCCTTTGTGGTCATGTTTGCTTTAGGTATTAATTTCCTTTGCAAGCCTAGCATAAACACTTTATGGTCACATTGAGTTTGCAAGTCGACTGATTAACTAGTTCATATGAATCGAGCAGCCAGCTGCAATTCATACCAAACTAAATTAGATCAAGTCAGTGACTGCTGCTTTTGTTAAGCTTTTGGTAACTAAGCTGCAAGACCTATAATAATGTGATGGAAAACTTGACATCGTTTCCTTGTCAAACAGTTCCCCACTGTGTAAATGTTTCAGTACAAACACTTGGATAACATTATGGATTTCTGACGCAGTGAAAGTTGGGTATTGGGGTTGTAGCAGCAACTGGTCTATCAGGTTTAGTCTTTAGACAAAAACCCATCTCCGCCACGGTCTGTAACAACACCTAAAAGTTATCTACCCGGAGAATACAAAAGAAAGTAAGGCGTTGACCGAAATCCTGAAGCGTTGCTGTCAATACACCAAACAACCTGCCAGTGCGAGCTGCATCCACTGAAACGTTTGTTCAAACGTAACAATAACACAAAACTGTCACTTTTAGAACAAACCCCCCCACCAAAACAAAATTACACATTTCCCTGACCAAAACCCGGTGATTGGTGATAAGGAGATGTTTCCGGCACTTAAGAAAATTTTAGACACCTCAAGGAAAGTAAAATCTAAACATCTAGTTCTGTTAAAATATACATGACAAGGCCGTAACAGACATCGGTCGGTTAGATGGTTTCTTCTAGTAAAGAGGAATGCCAACAGCTAAAACCCCAAACCAATACCGACAAGGAAATAAACAGCTGTTTAAGTTGTAACTTAACTTTAAGATTTAGATGCTATAACTAGAAGGAGTAAGACAGTAAAGGTCTAGCTGAAGGGTAGAATCTCTGCAAGGATTTCATTTCGGTTACAGGTGGGAAGCTAACAAAACATATTTTTTCCCCAAAAGGCTCAGAAAATGTTAGGAACGATTCGGCAAAAACAATACACTTTAACAGACCACCCCCCAAAAAACAGTCTCCCTTGACAGTGTCTTAGCTAACGGTAACACTTAGCAACGTTAGCCACCCACTGAACAGTTGTCACCGGGTAACATTAGCTGCGCAGTGAAGCTAACGCTACTCACCATAGCGCTGGGAAGCTAACATTAGCCGGCTAACCAACGTTAGCTCAAATTTCAGTCCTCTCGCCGTCCTCTCAGAGTGAAGTGCGCACAGAAAACAACGCTCTGCTGACTGCTTCTCCTCCCGGTCCGGTCAGCTTTATAGAAAAATTGGCGTTAAAATGCTACACAGCGTCACTCGTCCATGTAGTTATGTCTGTGAGCCGTGTTTGCTAAGCAGCGAGCTAACTGTGCTCAATCTGAAGAGCTGACAGCAGACGCTGCTCCAGCTGTACGCCTCTGAACAGTCAACTGCGTGTAATTGCACATACCGGAGACGCAGCTGACACTATGCAAAACTGCTACCGTTAAATGGAACACCGAACAGTTCAACAAGCACGCAATAATAATAATGATAATAATAGTAAGAAGAAGATTGTTTTGTATTTTGTTTTTGGGTTTGTTTGTTTGTTTGGTTGGTTGTTGTTGTTGTTTTTTTTGGGGGGGGGTCCAAAGACGTATGTTTATTTATGCCGCAGAACTTTTGCATAACACTGTGACTTATTTTTAAGTCATAATCAAGCTTGTTTATTGTTCTTGTGACCACATCCATTTCACTTACTCAGTTTAGTTCCATTTAATTAATTTTATTTTTTTATAGTCCAACGTCACAAATAGAAGTGCAGAAATAAAAGCATTTTAGGAAATTTGGTCAGTTAGATGTAAACACCCCCACACACAGACTTACATAAAATACAGAGGTAAAGGAAATAATTCATATATAAAATCCCTCGAAACACCAAATGCCAGTATAATACTGTTGATGAAAAAGATATGCATGTGGTCTGTGTCTGCCAGAATACCAAACATGGCTGGACTCTGCAGGTACAGGTGGTATTATTACGTGGAAGCACTAGTTCAGTGTCAGAGAAGGTTTTTGTTGTTTAGGCTCAATAACCAGTCCAGATAAAGTTTAATTTAAAGGTCTCTGACATGATTTATGTATGCATTTGTTTATTTATTTATCTCTGCTGCTTTGGTTTCTTCTTCTCAGAAAGTAAGGACTCTGAGAAGAAGAAACTGAGAAGGAGAAACTCAGACTCTTACCTTCCAAAAAGATCACATCACTGCTGTGGTCTGATCACCAAGCTCAGGTCAAATTTAACTCATCAGTGTAGAGTCCACTTAATGTATATCACTTAAAGAAGTTTTTTTTTTTTAAATGACATGACAGAGGGAGGAAATGCGGGGGAGGAACACGAGTTCACAATCAACAGTTTCATTTCTCATTCATAATCACTGGAAATCTTTAAAAAAAGGTCCAGTTACTTAGTAATCAGTGCAAGACATTTCTTAGGCTCTGGGTGTTATGACTACTGTGAAAAATGCAAGTCCTGCACTTTATTGCCTTCTTCTAAGAACAAACACAGCTTGAATACTTCCCTGGTCAGAGTCTCTTGATTTTCAGTTTGACCTGCACTGGAAATAATGTCGTCTGAATACCATGCAGCCACAGAGATCACAAAGAATGTAGTTCCAAAGGTTCAGGGGAAATGACAGCACCACAGGGTAACTTTTTCATAGCTAACTAACATAGCCTAACATAAAATCCAAGGTGGGTGCAAGAGAACGGTGAAGTTGACACCGTAGAGACTGTTGACTCACTCCTGCAAATAAATAACAAAAGTCAAGCTTATAAGAGACCTCTCACTGAGACCCAAAGCTATTCACTTCTGCTGACTGAGCAACACTTCAGCGTTTTTTTGTTCACTACTGGAAGAAAATCTGAAAACAAATCCTGCAACAGGTGATTTTTTTAAATGGGTGGAATCGAAAGGTAAACTTTGTAATTAATTGCAACAGCAAGAATAATATGAGCTGTGTCTGGCTGTGCTGTCGGAAACCTGAAACAAGGGTTTCTTCTGATTAACTTCCAGAAATATCCTGCTATATTCATTGTGCTGCTGCTATGTGATCCCACTATGCCTCCACTATCTTCTGGACTGTATGGTGCAATTGCTGATAAACCAATGACACATGAAGCTGGCATTTCATTAAAAAAATAAATAAATAAAAAATCAGCAACAAAGTAACAAGATTACCAGAGCAGTGCATCACCTCAAATATGAGTCATGTTCAGTATCTGTCAACCGCAGCATACTACACATATTAATCATTAGTTTGTGCTTGTGGCAGCTGGTCTTCTTTGCTGAGACTGTTTCTCTGAGCTGCATGTTCTTCTTAACATGCTGAATAATTGTGACATTTTTGTTACTCTAAGCAGTGTGGTCTGAGTTTAGGGCAGACAGCAAGAGCAAGCTATAGCCAAAAGACTCAGAGACCCAAATTTATTTTTATAAGTATCAGTAAATCGACATGTATTGACTTATTTCATGACCTTCTTTCCCATTAGGTTTACACTATTTGTCTTCCTTCCTCTCTCCATATGTCTTCCCTCTTTACCGCATCCTGTTCTTATCTATATTTTATGACATATATCCAGTATAAGGGTATGTGTAGAAGCTCTAACATCACTTGGTTAGGAGTTCTTGTGTGCAAGTACATATAAATGTAGATTCAAATGTACACTGAATTCTCAAAGTATATTACATTGCTAAATATATAAAAGTGTAATACTACAGCATCAACCCAGAGATATACATCTTGGGGGAGTGAGGTGTTTTGTACAATGCTGAGACTCATCTTGGCAAACAGAAAAAGGAAAGCTTCTTTTCAAGCTCGATGAAAACCTTAAACTTTCTGCGCAGATGTGTAAAAACAGGCAAATCTAGAACTGAAGTGTTAAAGACAACATGGCAAACAGCCAGAGATAGCCTAATATTTATTCAAGGCACTGGTGCTGCTTTCCAAACACTGAGCTTTTATTCCCTCGTACAACACACGCACACACACACCCTTTGACTACGTTCTCTTTCCTTCTTGCAGCTGTGAGATTTTCATCTCAAGTTAGTATTCATTTGGAGCAGCAGTCCATGTGCCCTCAGATCAGCATTGGGGGGGATAATTTCCCAGCTGGACTAAAAATACAATGCAGATGAAGTAATGTTATTGTATGAAGAAAAAAAGAGTGTATAATGAGAATGACTCCAACATTTTCTCTGTAAAGAGACATTAAAGGAACACTTTAACGGCATATAAACAATAAGGACTATTGTATTGTAAGCCCTATGAGATGTATATTTAACCACTCTTGTGTCCTTCAGGATTTTATATTATGTCACAGTTCCACATTCCTAAGTTGGCGAGAAGGGGCATTGTGAAAAAGGTGGCTGGACCATCTCCTCAGGATATTGCTTGTCAAATAGACCCAGCATTCAACTTCAGAATCAACACAAGGTAAGGCACTGTGCTTTGAAATGTGTGAGTGAACACCGACACCTAGTGGTTTATCTGGTTTAACGCCGTTTACCCTGTCCATGGTCCTGACCATCAAAGGTGCGATTACCTGCTCCACCCCATTCCTTTTGTAACCCATCTTTAACTTCCACACAAACAAATCACACACAGAATAAACCCTCCGTGTTACAATAGATGTCGATAGGTTTAATTTTATAACAGAGTAATTAAAGAACATTCTAAAAAAAAATCATGAAAGATCATACATTCTGATCGATCCGCTGATTTTTAATTGAAAATATATTCTGAGGGTTTGATAACTGTGCACCCTTTATGCTACAGATCAGCCTATCCACTTGGATTGCCGGAGGAGTTTGCCTTTGTGGCAGTGCTGCGCATGAGTGGCAACACCGTAAATCAGAAATGGAATATCTGGCAAATGCAAGATCTGAACGGTGACGAGCAGATGGCCGTCAGGCTCAACGGGGAGTCCAAGTCGTTGGAGTTTACTTTCACAGCGCTAAACGGAGGGAGGCAGACTGTCGTTTTCAGCCCCCTGGGGTTTCTTTTCAATGACCAGTGGCACAGAGTGTTTCTGGAAATTAGCAGGGACTCTGTGGCCCTTTTCGTGGACTGTGTCCTGATCGATTCTCAGGATATTCCACCCAGACAAGAAGTCAGCCTTGATGGTTTCACATTAATAGGAAAGCTCAAGGATAACGCGGTGGCAGCAGTTCCAGTATGTCTATTTTAGGACTCAGTACTAAAGTTGATGAAATTCACCCACTTTCGGACCCATATATAATAGGGAACAGTACTTTAGGATTTAACAACATTACTGGACTTAGACCTAATATATGTTTCTTATTCTTTGTTGTTATTGTGGGCTATGCTTCAAGCTACGCAAAATATAGTATGGCAGACTGTGAGGTACATAAAAGACACACTTCCCTGGTACATAATGACTTTTCATTATTTATAATAGAAAAATAGAATTCGTAATTAAAGCCTAAGGACTGTTTTGATTGACCACCCACGTGACCCCAGGCCTACACTTTTTCAAATGTCTTCATTCTGATGTACAAATCTTTTACTTTTATTCCCATAAGGTTCAATATAGTGGCATTACAACTTAAACATTTTTCAAGTGATTGCAACGCCAAAGCTTTTAATATGAAAACAAACAAACACCCCCCCACCCACCCCCCAAAAAATAGTCTTTTATTTATATGCAAATGAGTTCTTCCTTTCGGGGGCCCATTAGCAAGGTTTCCAGCATCCTGTTTGGTAGTCTGTGGTCTCCTCATTCAAACGATAACTATTATTATTATAGCAACCGGTACCAGCAGTTGGTAAGGAAAGTTGTCGACACAGACTATCTTCCGAAACCCAGCCCATGCTTGCCTGTTACAGTTTCCAAATACATGAAATATATTCTTCTTCTTTTTTTGCGCAATTACGCACGAAAGCATATTCCAACATAAACACGAAAACGTCCCAGCCCATAAGCATTAACTTATTTGATAGTTTTAGTTTTTTGGTTTTATTCTTTAAATACTTTTTGTCTTATCCTACAAACTGACGATATATTATTAAAGGACGTAACCTTTGGGACACAGACTGTACTGTACTTTCACGGTATTGTACTAATTAACTGTATTTTTTTTCTGTTTCTCTAGTTTGAACTGCAGTCAATGCTGATTCACTGGGATGTGACTCGAGCCCGGAAGGAAGCTTGTTATGACCTCCCAGCCGGGGCATCGGTAAGAATGATCAGTTGTAATGAAGAGGGTAAATGGGCCAAAGCAGCATCCAAGATTTCCGCTTCACAAAACAAGTTGTTAACCAGTATTATCTCTTTGTGTCTTTAATTTTATTTTTTCATTCTTATATAAATATAAATGGAAACACCAAATGTTGAATAAAACTGATTTTGGGTCATAGCAGAGGTTAAATAAACCGCTGATCCTGCCTATTGGCAGTGTCTGCAATGTAGCCCCTCCCTGTGGTGTTCCCCTGCAAACCCACCAATCACTTCCTGTAACCGGTCATTGTATGAATATACATGAGCCACTGAAAGCTATGGGACCTCTGGCTGTCTAGACAGCTCTAGCCAGAGTCAGTTGGGTTGTTTTACAGGGGACTCCTTCAACCCAAAAAACCCCAGAGAAAGGACTACAACTTTTACCTTTCCTGCACAGGGGATATCATGACAAGGGCCCAGAGCATTAAAGGGCCATTTCTGGTGCTGCTCTTGCAGCTTGTCCTTATTTGCTCCTCTCAAGTAAGTCTCATTATGTTTCTCTCTCTCTCCCTGTTCTCTCCATTATGTTTCTAGGCAGATGTGGCAGAAGTGCTGGCAAGTTCTTCTCCAAGCGTGCATGTCAAACAAAAAGTTAATTTACCTGCAATTATGCTTAGACTGGGATTTCTTTCTTCAGTTAATTTGTTTGAGCGCCAATCTGTTGTGGAAAATGCAAGATGTTCTGCTTTCATTTAAATTGGTTCTTTGTTTCAGTGTTTTGTCAGCTGCTGAATAATTTAAAGCCGAAATTCTGTTCATAGCCTGTAATCTGTTTCAGTATTTCAGAGACAGTCCTGTCTATAACAGGGCAGTGCACCTGTTCTTGCTCTTTTCATATTGTCTTTTGTCAGAGGGACAAAATTGTAGTTTTTTTTAAAAAATCAGAAGTGTAATCAGATATTTTCCTATTACATTACAATTATTTTCATTATACATAGAATAACCAAGGACCCCCTGGCCCCTCTGGACCTGCAGGTGTCCCGGGAATTGACGGCATTGCTGTAAGTGCTTATAGTTTTTCACCATTGTCAGTATAATCTGTCAGACACTTTGAAAATAGTTCATTATTTGCGCCCCTTAAAGTATTAAATCTCTTTTGTTTCAGGGAGAGAGGGGAGAAGATGGCGAGGATGGTCCTCCTGTAAGTATTACATATAGTGAGAGATTAAAGTAATTGTTTTAATTGTGTGTCTTTTTCACTAAATATATGTAACCTTTGTTAGGGACCTGATGGAGATGCAGGTAAACCTGGCTCTGCAGGATTACCTGGAATTCCTGGAAATGATGTGAGTGAAGTATATTTTGTACAATTAGGATCAGTATTATTTTATAAAGTTACCAAGAAACCCTGAAACCTGCAAAGGGGGTGGGACCACAAGGTGTGTTCCTCCCACATTATAGGTCATGTTTGAACATTTGACTTTTAGAGTGACCACTGAAATTTTCAATGTAGAAGTGGATCTTAGTGCATGTGTGCAAAAATTTGAGGAATTTATTTAACAGGATGAACAAGTCCCAGTTTCCTTTGCATCATGGCCCCTGCATGTTTTAGGCTCCTTTCAGAGTTTAACAATGGGTTAGGAAAACATAAAAGCCCATATTATGCTTACATTTTGGGCTTTAGGTGAATTAACTTTCACTTTAGAGGTTTAAACAGACCAAATCAGATAATGTCAAAATGTAAAATTAAAAAAAAATCACTGCCTGTATAGAAACTGCACTCAAAGTGACAAACAATAGGAGCTTTGTTGGCAGGCCACTGTTGGTGTCTCCTGTTGAAAATTCTCAAAACAGTGTGGAATGATTTCTTTCAGTGTCGTGTTTGAAAAGAGCCAGAGGAATGTTGCAGTCTTAAAGTTGTGCCCTCTGACCTGGCGCTTATATTTTCTTGTGTGCTCGATAAATTGAATACCCGTTTGTGGACTTTGAGGAATGTTAAGAAGATTTCAGCACGACTGATCTAAACGTAAAGCAGCGGAGAAGTGTGAACTGAAATTCTGGGGTGTGTTAAAGTCAAGTTATTCCCACTTAAGAATAGAGCAGGAGTCCTCCCACACAAGTATTTTGATGATATAACATACGTGGATCAGCTGATGAATTTGGAAATATTGACTGGGGTGGTGGGGTAAAAGGCATTTACTTTTGACATCATAAGCAACATATTTAAATTCTGAAAATGTCTTTCCAAATATAAGAGCAAAACAGGCACTTGATCCATTTTGAGATTTGCCATGATGTGTTAATTTCGCTCGATGACTCTTCTCTGCAGGGTTTGACAGGCCCCATTGGAGATCCTGGGCCTGATGGTCCCCCCGGACAGAAAGTGAGTGACTAATGAGCCTTTGCTTTCCTGCTTCAGAGACTGTCAGTGAAATGGTGCCAAGCTGCTGTCCAGTCTTTTGGCATGGCAGAAAGAACTGCAGTGCATAAACCAATTCCTCATGACAAATGAGACTTAATCCTGCAAGTCTTCTGTGTAATCCCTGTGGGGTATGAAGCCCCAACATCTTTCCTTATTAGGCTAAACATTGCTTGGCCGAGTGGGCCCAGCTCAGTCATGTGATGAGCTGAAGGAATGTTAATTTGAGCTGTTTGCAGGCTCAAATAGCTCAGTTTTACCTGAACATGGAAGTTCATATCTAATCCTAAAGTTTATGTTTGTTCTTTAGGGGGAACCTGGGAAACCTGGACCTCGTGGAGCAGCTGTAAGTAACATTTCCTCTTGAAACCTACCATTCCAAGTATATAGCTAATCACGGCCAGCTGGAAGTCATATAATATAGAAGCTGTCTAAATTTTAGTGTTTGAGTCATTGTTGTGTGCACCAAACCCTGTACATCACTCTGAATTGTATTGCACATGTTTCCTCAGGGTGTTGGGCCAGATGGACCCCCTGTAAGTAATTTGTTTACACAACAAATACAAGTTCCTATAATTCTAAAATTTTTAATTATTTTGTCTTCAAGATGTGTCAATAATACTGAATGATCTGAAATGTGAGCAGGGAACACCAGGACCTGGAGGACTTCTGGGTGAATTGGGAAAAGCTGGACCACCTGTGAGTAGAGGCAGAGAAAAAGGACCATTGTCATTCTTTTTTCATTGAGACAGTGAGGCGAATACACAGCAGCACTAAAAACTACAAGCATGAGTGATGGTGCGTCACCATTGACCAGTAATATGACAGATGTGTGGTTAACTCATAAAATAACTAGGGTTAAGGCAAAACGACTTTCACTGAACTAATTATTGATATCACTTTCTACAAGTGACAAGTATCCTCCATGATTACAAACTGATAATATAAAAGAAGAAGAAGCTACTGTTACAGCCATTTCCTTATTCACAAGAAATAGCCACAGCAGGTAGCTCCACATGTTTGATCTGGCAGCCCTTCCTCATACATCCTTAAAAGGATTTTTGCATCCTTCCAGGATCTCACCAGGGATCTTTAGCTTATTAGGCAAATGTGTAAACCACCAAAAATACATAAACATATAAAAGTTGCATTGTACATCTCTACATCCTGTAATGTCAGTGAACTGACAGAGGTACAATGCGTTAGTACCCCTAAGAAGTGACAAAATACATTTGTGCACATGCAGAATGCATTCACACTCACACACACTGTTCACAACCTGAAATTATCATCTAATGAATTCAGTTTTCTGTTCTTCTTAGAAAAATTATTTTGCAGCTAAAAAAAAAGTCAACCCAAAAAATATAAATCATATTTTTCAATCAAGGATCGAGTTTTGCCCTTAAAAAAAAAAAAAATCATAAATATACATTTCTAATTGCAGTAAATATATTTTGTGCCATGAAACATGAAGTATACACTCTTCCAAATTAAAAAAAAAAGAGCAATCCACATTCCTGTGACCCAGCTGTGCTACGGTTTATTTTGCATATACGAATATAATTGACACCATCAGAGTCAAAAATCTAGTGGTGTAAGAATCCCTGTTAATAGTTTTGTTGTGTCCTGTAGATAGTAATCCACATCTTTTATTCTGAAAATCACATTGTAAGGTGGTTTGCATGTGATTAAACTTCAAGAAATGTCTTGTTGTACTTTTATCCCCTTTCATGTTAGCAATTATACACCATGTGCACACCTTCCCTGTGTAGACTTGATGTGTTTACATCTCTTATCACAGGGGCCCATGGGTGTGAGAGGGCCACTTGGACCTCGTGGACCGGCGGGGCCTAGAGTAAGTGATTAAAGGTTCATTTGGGATTTGATGAAATTTCCAAACTTTCTAGATGCAGATGTGAAAGCCATTAGGTTTAATTGGTTAACTGCCATCAATAAGCACTGTGGTCTTTCTTTTAGTGTATTTACAAGCTTTTGAAAATGAATTATGAAAATGTTAACTGCAGTTTTCATTCCATTTCAGGGTGCTTCTGGAGTGCTTGGCAGCACTGACCTGGTAAAATTACTTTCTGTATTTCTTTTTTTGTTTTTGCACTAGATTTTAAGAATACTTTCTGACTTTTATTGTGTTGCTTAGTGTCCCAACTCCTGTCCACCTGGGATCTCGGGACATCCTGGTCTTCCTGGCATGAAGGTGAATAGAAGTCACTTTTGTGTTGCTCTGAAATCACATTAGTATCCCAAAATAGTGTTGTTGTTGTTGTTTTTTTAATGGATCTTCCTTGTTTCTAGGGCCACAAAGGTGCAAAGGGTGAAGCAGGAGAACCTGGGAAACAAGGACACAAGGTAAAATATGTTAATGCTTGCAAACTGAAATCTACTCCATGACTATTTCTAGCCATATGAACTGATATAAACACTCTGCACATAAACAAAGTGAATTTATACTCCTATAACTGTGTAAATAATCACTGAAAACACTGAATTTCCCCCCGCCACTGTCACGACATTGCACATCAGGGAAAAAATACGCGGTGACTTAAACTTTAAAAAATTGATTCCCGACACCATTGAGACAAGGATTATTTGTGCTGCTCAATTTCAAGAGGAAGTGATACAAGCTTGTGTGTAATTTCTCTGACTCCTTGTCATGCACGGGGGATGATTTATTCGAAATGACGTTCATGCAGATCTAGCTTCTCCCTGTAATGTGTCCACGCACTATATAAATGGAAATGAGTCTGGGACTATCTCCCTTTATCACCCCCATGCCAGGATATGATTTACTGTCAGCTTGCACTCCTTCGCTGAGAGTGATTTTCTCCTTCACTGAAAGTTTCATTTGAGGCGCCTTTTGCCTGCCTGCAATTCACACAACTCACACACGCAAAGTTATTTACAGTTAACAACAGAACAGCACTGTGCAGGGCTTTAAGTGAATTATCTCATGATATTGGGAAGTAATGTTGAAGTAGAGAATAAGTATGTGTTGCATTTATGTGGAAGAAACTCAATGATGTAGAAAGCAATGTTATTTATATAAAAACATGGGGCATATTTACAGTTGAAGTCAAAGGAGACAATGGTAATCTAAATGGCATATTACATATTATTCTTTCATTCACTGAAAAAAATCAAGACATTTCTTTTAATAATTTAACAGTCTAGATAACTTTTATCTTCTTCTTGAAGAGCAAGAATATTGTCCAAATAGAAGAATATGAATTCTGAATCTCACATCAGATGCCAGATGATCAAGCACTTCTAATTCCTCTCGTAATAAAAGCGGCGGCTGACCTGTTTGACTGCATTTGTTTCGCCTTGTTATGTAACATTTCATTATCATCCATATATTGTTTACATATTTTAATTGCTGGTTTTGATTCGTATATTTAAAAGAATAAATTGCCCTTTTTGACAAGAGAAAATGTGCTCCGCTCTGGTCCTGATAAATATCTGTCTTAATGGATATGCTTTCTCGGCTGTACCACAGAGGCAGGAAATATATTATTTGTAATTTGCAAAGCTGGGGACCGGTTAAATGCTTGTCTGGTTTCCCCACTTGCAATCCATTAAGAAGTGGGTATTAAACACTTTTCAGAATGGCTGCCCCCATTTTCTAATTAACACACAGTGGATAAGAGCAACATCAATTTGTTTTTTCTGCAAAAGAAACACGCTTATAGGTTGCCAGTGCCATCACGGTTCACAGTATGCCCACATTCTTATAACGTAGTTAAATTTGCAGCCCAATGTTTCATCTGATTAACTAAATATTGGTTTCAAATGATGTTCTTTCTTTTTCACTCACTGAGGGCGCGGAGGGAGAGCAGGGAAGTCCAGGGGAGGTTGGAGCCCAAGGACCGAGGGTGAGATACAGTGCTTAATCAGTGAATTAAGAGTCTTTCAAGTTACAGTTTGTTACCGTTCTGCATTCTGTTATATGCTCACAAGGCATCTGCTTAACCTGTCTGTTGATTCAGGGACCTCAGGGAATTCGTGGAGCTATGGGAATGATGGGTCCAAAGGGAGAAAGGGTAAATGTCGCTTTCATTTTTAAGCCCATGACATCATGAGAAATGTAAACATTATGGTAAATCATTTAAATAAACCCTAATTTTGAAATTAAATATTCTTAAAAAATAAAATATAAGTTCTGTAGAAAATATAAGTTCATTTTGAACTTGATACCAGGAGTTCATTTTTTAAAAATGGACCAATAGTCACAAATAAAGTAAAAAAAAGTTGAGCAATTAAAAAAAGATGAACTCATTTGACTGACAAAAGAGCAGTAACATGATCCATAAATTGAACGAATCTTGTCTTGAATAATATTTTTGAGGGCACTGCATTAATAAAACGACATGATTCTGTAGTGTAGACACTGCAGTGGCCCACAAGCACTTATGAAAACAGTTGGCAGTAAACACAATTTAAGACAAAATAGATAACTATCCTGTGGTTGAAATACATTCCTGAGAAAAGGGACCATGTAGCTTGTTATTAGCACTTAGCTCAAAAGCCAGCATTTGTTATGGTATTAATGGTATGACATGGGTACCATTAATGGGACATGGGTAACTTGCACATCTGTGAAGGCACAATTAGTGCTAAATTATATGTCAGGATATCATATGTTACTATTATCAATATTATCATATTTTATGAGTATTGTCTTACTTATTTCAGCAAGACAATACCAAACCATGCCCATATCTTACAGTAGCATAGCTACACAGTTAAAGACTGTGGATGCTAGCTTAACTGCTTGCAGTCCAGACTTGTCACTGATTGAAAACACAACACAGGGTTAACATGACCTGTCACAACATTTCTGAAACACATTAGCTAGATTTAAAATTCAAGATCATATGTTTATTGTTGTTCATTGTTTTCCTGTTTTTTTATAGTCTGTACTGTATTTTATTGTACTTAAAATATCATAAAAAGACTTTACTAAAAAAAATCAAGCTCAATAATATTTAATTGGTAAAGTGTTGTAATTAAATGATATTAATACTTATTTTGTTCTCTGGCAGGGACCGCGAGGTCCTGATGGAGATCCAGGTCCACAGGGTGTTGCAGGGGCAGCTGTAAGTTTGTTTTCAATACAAGTACATTTGTGGTTCATAAAATTACCAAAACTAGAATGAGAGGCAGAGGGTTCATGCTCCTCTTAAGTTGAACTTGGGTTTGGGAGACAAGTATCCACTCTCCTTTCATGATTAGGCTGAAATCTCCCCTTTTTAATAAAGCTTAGAGATAGCATTGGATCAGGTGACCCTGAACAATTCATTAGTTATGCTGCTATAGGCCCAGGCTGCTGGGAGGACTTCCCATGAAACACTGTACATTTCCTCTGCACTCCCCCTGTTTTCACTCCTGACGTGTTTATATGCAACTACTGAATGTCATTACTTTTAGTCTCATAGATTGCATTTTGTCCTATTTGCTGTCCTTGGTCTCTATGTTCCTTTTTTTTTTTCTCTCTCCTCTTTCTCTTAACCCTCCTGTGGTAGATGGCTGCCCATTCCTGACCCTAGTTATTCGAAAAATTTCTTCCTGTTAAAAGGGAATTCTTTGTCACCATTGTCCCTAAATGCTTGGTCATTGTGGATTGCCTGAATATTGAGGGATCTTTACCTTGCTATATTATATATAAGTCCCTTGGGCTGACTTGTTGTAAAATGGAGCTACATAAATAAGATTGCTTTCAACTGAAGATGGCATGTAGATATAACCTGATAACTTATTTCAGGGGGATCTAGGCCAAAGAGGTGCTATGGGTGAACCCGGTCCTAAAGGCGAACAAGTAAGTGGCAGCACTTCATCATCACGGATATGAATATTTTCATAAATAAAACATAAGAATCACTAGACTGTTTGTTTACAACCATTAGAAACTATTGACTAACTGTTTGGTTGCTTTGTTGTTTAGGGTGTTCAAGGACCAAGAGGACTCACAGGCGTTCCAGGTCCCAAGGGCGAGTCTGTGAGTGTTGTATCAGTGATGACAAATAATCCTGTAATTATCAGATAGTGCACATTGTGAGCAAACCATGCATTGCTCTTTCTCTCCTTTCTCATCAGGGCTTACCAGGTGTGGATGGTCGTGAGGGTATTCCTGGAATGCCCGGAGCAAAGGTTTAGCATTAATTACACTGTTTAATAGTTATAAATTTGTGTTATAACTTGCAATATTAATGAAAGTAAAAACAACTATTTTTCTCAGTTGATTAACCTTTTGCCCTGTTTCCCTGTAGGGAAGCGTTGGGAAGCCAGGCATCCCTGGAGAGGTTGGACTTCAAGGACTTCCGGTGAGTATGACCTCTGAACTCAAACTGTCACAAGTAATTTCATCCGGTACATTTACTCTAAGCTCACCTGTTTTCTGTGGGTTTACATTTCAGTAAAGAACTGTTGGGTCTCATCTTGTAATGATATTACACAGTGCGCATATAGTGGACGATGCTGTCATGTAGTGATTACTGTCATCGTCAGGCACAAGTGCCAGAGCAGAATTTTGATGTGTCAAATTTAGGGAATTTATGAGAATCATCTTGAATGATTGCGAAAGCCTCATGAGTGGTTATCTTCTTATTTGTGCCAAAATATTATCCACTAATCCAGCTTTTATCCTCCCTTATTGTTATGGTGATGTTCATTTTAAGAATTGTACATTACTCCTCTGGTAGAAAGCAGTGTTCCTTTTTTCTGTTGTCGTATATCAATGTATGTCCTCTGTTTTTAGGGTTTGCCCGGTGTACCTGGACCAAAAGGCACAAGTGGCCCTAAGGTGCTTTTCTTGATCAATATATAAAAAAAAAAATAAAAAAAAGATTTGATTTTTTTCTCTTACATTGTTACAATCTGAAAAAAACTTTGATGTTTCTATACAGGGAGATGTTGGTAAACCAGGCCTTTCTGGAGCTATAGGATCTGCTGGCAAAACTGTAAGTATGAACAGAGCTTGTGGAGACATCAGTATAGCTGGTGTCACCTCTGTTATGACACTGTATAATGTTACTGCAGGGTGAGCGTGGGGAACAGGGAGAGCTGGGATCTGTCGGACCCATTGGTGAGCCTGTAAGTGTGTTTTGTTTTGTTTTTCCTACGAAGAATTTCTGGTTTTTTTTCTTGTGTTTCAGATTTAAACTTTACTCCATTTCACCTTCTTATCATCTTCTTTTTGACCTACAGGGAGATAGAGGACAGCAAGGTCCTGCAGGTCCCGCTGGAAAGCCAGGTCCCCGGGTATGTTATAAAGATAAATTCATTAGATTGTATATTCTTACCTTAATTGGGAAAATGCATCACTTTAAAAGGCCTGGTAGCCAATGTGACCCCAACAAACAACAGCAATCAACAGAAAAGCTGATAGGTTACATTCCTTAATTATCTATAGATTAAAAAAAAAAAAAAAAAACTTTGAATGAAAGAAACCAAGAAGAAGGAAACTTCAGACTCTAAAGTCCTGGCTGTTGTTAGCTGGAATGTCTCAGAGAATAGATGGAGGCTGGATCTCACACAAGGTCTATTTTCACAGTAAGGGGACACTAAGCAGCGGGCTGAAAGAGCTCTCTGTTCTCCTGGCATTCCTCAGAAAGCCGGACGGTGATCAAAGGGAGAATGGCACACACAAACACACCGGAGAGAATGACTAGCAATGCTAAGCTTTACAAAATTTAATTGTAAGCACAGTGTCACAGGGCCTGTGCTGGACATTTTTTTTTCTTTATCCTTGCTTAAATTTTTCGACTTCTCTGATGTACATATTTATTTTTTATAGGGACCCAAAGGTGACCCTGGTCTTCCTGGTCTCCCAGGTCCTCCTGGTCTGCCTGGAGTAAAAGGAGATAGGGTAAGTAAATAAAAAAGTAAGACAATTTCCTAAAAAAATGCTTAAAAGGTAAAAATGGAATCAATAATCAACAACAACCAGCTGATCGGCTCCCTCTAGAGTATACAAATGGAATATTCATCTTATTTTATAAATTACAGGGAGATCGTGGAGAACCAGGACCCAAAGGAGAGCAAGTAGGAATTAATTAATTCTCTCTTAACAGGAAAATACTGAATTTAAATAACAAATGGGTTTCTTTGTATAGATTATTTGCAAACTTTTTCCTTTGTTTTCACAGGGAGTTCAAGGTGATGAGGGAAATGCAGGAGGAAAGGGGGATGTTGTAAGTTGTTACGCTAGCACTAACAGAATAAATCTGATATATTTAGATGTTCACCTTTACCAGAGCAAATCTGTTATGTTTCCAACATTTGTGTTTGTTATTTTGTCACAGGGTGAGTCGGGAGAACCCGGACCTAAAGGAGAAGTGAGTTTAAATTCTTTATTTTTAACTTCTATAGCATCATTGTTTTCCTTTTGCGCCAAGCGACTAACAAACTGCTGAGGTTTTAAAATGCTTCTAGTCTCATAGGTATTGTCTTTTTAGGTTGGTAACCCCGGTGAGGCTGGCAAAATAGGTCCTGAGGGAAGTCGAGGCCAGCCTGGCATTGAAGGACCACCTGGCACACCTGGACCACGGGGCATGCAGGGAAACAGAGGCCCACCTGGAGTCAGAGGAACTCAGGGTCCTGCGGTAGGTCCAAGAGAAAGTAGTTACCACTCATGACCCAAACTCTCAGGCCTAAGGCTTACAATTAACTGTAAATGTAATAAATAAAATAGTCAAATTGTAAATACAGAAATAAATAAGGAAATTAATACATTTTACTACATAAAATAACAATTTTGTCTTATATAAATGGTTTTCATCAGAAGTGATGTGAACCCAACTGAAATTTTGTAGTCTGTCATTTGTTTGTGGTTTCTAAAATGATTAAAGGATTTGCCTTATGTGTTACAGAGTATGCAAACATGCCACATTTTCCACAGCTTTAGAAAACAAAAACACGATTAATGCATATAATGCAACAATTTCAGTGTATATTTAATGTTTTACTTTGAAAAACGAAAAAAAAAAATTCTAGGTATAATTAATAAACAAATTTTAAAAAACAAGATAACACTCAGATGGAACTTTAATAAAACTTTAAGACTGTGAAATGATAAATCTATAAGACGCAACAGACCTATGGTGGTCCTGAGAGGTCAAATGCACTGCAACTTAAGAAAACACTAGCGAATAGAAAAATGCTGCAAAAGCTCATGAAACAAAACAGGAGTGTTTCTGAGGAGACAATAATGTGACATGCAGAAGTTGACAAAAACCAAAAACGTGCAGGATCACTCTGAGACGCTTAAAAGAAGCGGAAGATTCATCTGTGCTGTGAGGAAAGATGTAGGTAATGTGTGTTTTAATCACATGATTCAGAAAATACTGTAGACACATGCTTGCTGTTAGCCGTTTACTGTTAGCTTGTCACGTCTGCAGCTGTTCTGTCACGTTAATGTTTCCCCAAAAACACTTTGTTGTGTTTTTGTGAGGTTTTTTTTTTCTTTTCTTTTTTTCAAGTCATAGTACCTCCCAGGCCCACCGTTCCTGGGCCTGGATTTGAACGTTGGGCCTGCTTTGAGCCAACATCACTGCGTCATCATGCCATCCATTTATTTATTAGAAATACATTTATGTATGTAGGTATGTATTTTTTAAAAAAAATTTATTTAGGAAATTATTATATAGTCTCATTTTTTTTTCTCAGAATATTAAACGGGTTAATGAAAAAACACATTGTAACATATTGTAAAGTTTTAAGTTAATATAGGGTTCATCACAGCCATACACACTTTTACTATTTTGATGACTTTGATATATTAATAATACTGCAAAATAAATAATAACACACACGAGTGTCATAAAGCAACAGTGAGTACACCAAACTACAAAATTCAAGATGCTCCTGAAATACTGTTTCACTGATATCTTAGAAGTTTCTGCACCCACCTGATACTTCAGTCTGCGTGAAGTGAATCCCCACTTGCCCCCGGCTTGCCGGTGTTCTGGCATCCCTCTACAGGGAGGTGAGCAAAAGGAATGCTTCCTTATCAAGATCAGTGAAATCCCAAATTCAAATTCAACACCTGCGCGGTTGTAAGGGGAACACTTGTATCTCCACAAATGTCAACTTTTCAAGAGAGGAGAAAGTAAGCCTCGTATTCTGCTCTACCGCTGTGCACTTTGTGTTTGTTAATCCTGTTATATAAGACTAAGCACAGCAGCGTTTTCTCAACATAAAGATGACCTAATAATCTTTCAATTTAAGCTAGTCTTCACTGTTAAGTCTTTACATAAATGCCTTAAACTCTGTCATGAAATCTATTAAGTCGCCTTTTTCCTTCTCTCCTTCTAGGGTAAACAGCCAAGTGATCAGCACATCAAACAAGTTTGCATGCGAGTCATGCAAGGTAAGAAAAGAGAGGCCTTTGGCCCCATTTATCACTCCCCCGTGCCTCATTTCATGACTTTAATACGTCCCAGAATGCCTCATTACACAACCACACACAGAGCCACGGCTGCATTTTCTCATTTATCTGGGTGGTTGCTGAATACTCTGAAGTTGAAAAAGGGAAGGTCTCATAGCCAAAACATGAAATAAGCTTCAGTCTTTGTTTATTTGATGGATGAAAGATCCCTCCTCCGAGTTTTAGAAATGTTTCGCCAAAGTCACAACCTCTGTTCTCTTCATTCTCTTGCTCTTACGTCTTCACAACTCATCTCCTATCCTCATGACTATTTTATACCCGATGTGCTGAAAAATTAATTTCACCTCCAGCAGACCTACACTCCTCTGCTCCAAGCAAAGAGTCTGCCTGGGAAGGAAATCTAAAAAA
>VVHJ01017565.1:4796-20272 GCA_015107715.1 Tylochromis polylepis
GTTTATATAGCTACTTATTTGGATCTCTACTTTAAACCCATTAACCTTGTTTTACAGTTGGCCCCTGTGCTTTGGAGTACACCAAGGTTAAGACTGCAGACCATTTCTGGACGGATCCCTCTGCAGATGAGCTTGTACAGCGGCATCGTATTCACAGTGGTCACTGTCGGCAGGATTCCCCCTCCAGAAGGCCTGCCCTGGTTAGACAGTCAATAAACTGAATGCTTCCTTGTAAAAACAACCAGCAGCAGGCTGTACGTGATTGGGTTTTTTTTTTCTTCTTCTCTTAATCCCTAACAGATCCAGAAGAGACAGTCCAGTGGTAGTATGGATGATCGCCCTCTTATGTGGGTGAGGGAATATGTTGAATCACTTCACCAAAACTCAAGAGCCACACTTCTGTTTGGGAAGAACAATGTTCTGGTGCAGCCGGTATGTGTTTCCATGTCATTTTCAAAACAACCATACAAACCTAGTACTTATTTTAATAGAGAAAAAATATTAAGAGCAGCTTGCTTACTCTGTGGGGAACTTGATGCCTCCTCTTAATTTGTTTATATGTAACTGATCTGAATACTACAGCACTAACACATGTGGGGATATGTTAATTTTTTCTTGTGTTTGCAGAGAGATGACATGGAGGCCATTCCAGGCTACCTTTCTTTACATCAAACTGCAGACCTTATGACCCTGAAGTGGACACCAAATCAACTGATGAATGGCAATGTTGGGGAGCTAGACTCTGAAAAAAGGTCAGACTAAAAGAACCCAATCTTTTGAGACTTATTATTGTGTTTACAAAGCTTATTCGCTGACCAATATCCATTCGTGTTTCTCTCAGTGTTTACTGGGATTATGCTATGACAATTCGTTTGGAGGAGATTGTGTATCTCCACTGTCATCAGCAAGGTAACTCACCTATTAAAGTACTGGATGCAATTCTAAAGTTGTGCCATTTAAAAATTAAATTTGGCGTGTTTCCCCTTCAAAGTTGTCACCTTAGGCAGCATTGCAGTGCAGCCCCTTGTTTTAGATTCCTCCCTGGAAGCCATGTTTGATCTTTTCCAGAGTGTCAAAATGTAATTTGAATTTCATTTTGGGGAGCAAAGTCGCAGGGAATTTGGAGAGAAACCCAGTAAAAAGGGCACGTGGTAGGTGACATTTGTGTCTCAAAAACACTTTTTCATTGTTTTCATTGCAAGATGCGCTATGGCATGCTGGCAGGCTAAATGTTGTCCTTCAGATTGTACAGTAAAACTGCAATGACAGTATGATCCTTGGGGAGGAGATTGTTATGGTTCACAGTCCTGTGAATGTCTAAAAAAAAATACCAAGCATGCTCGCGGTCATACTTCTGACCTAATGTACCACTGATGGGGCTTAAACACTGTGGGCTCTTCAAGCAAAAACTGCTGGTTTGTATTTGGAGACTCATATCTCCTCTTCAGTGATCAGTAATCCATAAATGGCTGATGAGTTTGTCACAGAAGGGGATTTTGTTTTCGTTTTGCACAC
This sequence comes from Tylochromis polylepis, assembly GCA_015107715.1. Lineage (NCBI taxonomy): Eukaryota > Metazoa > Chordata > Actinopteri > Cichliformes > Cichlidae > Tylochromis > Tylochromis polylepis. Next base: position 6,312 of record VVHJ01017565.1, read on the forward strand.
ATTTGAGGCCCAAAATAAAATAACAGATGCATAAATGCACACAATCAGAACAAGACCATATCGTACCATATCACCTCAATAGAGCAGTAGAGCTCTACTTATAGTAGAATAGGAGGCAGAGCCTTCGGCTTTCAGGCCCCTCTTCTGTGGAACCAGCTCCCACTTTGGAGTCGGGAGACAGACACCCTCTCTACTTTTAAGATTAGGTTAAAACCTAATGCTTTTTGATAAAGCATATGGTGAGGGCTGGATCATGTGACTCTGAATCCTCCCTTAGTTGCACTACAATGAGTCAGGGCTGCTGGGGATTCCCGTGATGCACTCATTTTTTTTTTGACTCACTATGTGTTTATACACCACTCTGAGTTTAATCATTAGTTATTATTCATCTCTGGCTCTCTTTCACAGTGTGTTTCTTGTCCTGTCTTTCTCCCATCACCCCCACAGCAGATGGCTGCCCCTCCCTGTGTCCAGTTCTGCCTGAGGTTTCTTCCTGTTAAAAGGGAGTTTTTCCTTCCCACTGTTGCTCAAAAGGGGTTGTCTGATTGTTAGGGCTTTATCTGTCTTATTGTATGGTCTCTAACTTACAATAATGTGCCTTGAGGTGACTGCTGTTGTGATTTGATGCTATATAAATAAAATGGAATACAATTCAAAGACTTGGAACGCTCTGAAAACACCCAGCTGTGCTAGTAGTGGTCCAGAGGCGCCCTGAGTGAAAATCGGCAAAAATTGAAATCAGACATGGTTTTTAATTTTCCGAATGAAGTCACATGAGTTTTAGGAGTTATCTATCTTTTCCCCAACATGTGGGTATCTCCAGTGAACAGTGGTGGCACAGTTGTTTTGGTGAGCCAGGATGGGATCCAGAGGCCTCCTCTACATTTTCCTAAAGGAGGTCATTTGCTCCAATTTCTCACATGCTTGGAGACCGGCCTGCTACCTCATGGGCAGCTAGACCCACCGCTCTGGAATCAGAGAGGGAAGGTAAAAAGGACATCTCTGCTCAAATAAATTTTCAACATTTCATGCAACAATATTTAATTTACCAATATTTATGATATAATTCCTTCATATACTATTTCCATTTGCAGGGAAAGGTTTTCCCCAAACTGCGAAAGAGAAGCCCACATGGTTCATGGGATTCTGTATCGGATAAGGAAGACGATGAAGCAACCGATTATGTGTTTCGGATCCTCTTTCCTGGCAATCAGATGGAGTTCAGTAAGTGCCTTTAATCTTTCTGTTCTGCCTCCCTGAGATAATGCAATACAGAATCATCAGAGATTATATCTACAATTGATCTAATTACTTAATATGTCATTTCACTTCTAACATTTCACTTTAGATGAATCTGATGTTTCCCCAGGCATATATTCAGTGTTCGTCTTTGTAATTAAGTTCTTTCTAATGTGAAACTGTTACAGCCATAATATTTTTCCTCCTTGTTTAGTGTCCATGTCTCCATTTCACATTAAAGTCCCAGCAACAATAAGGAGTCTTTGCATGGACATAAAGTAATTTGTCTGCCACATCTGCATCTTTGCTTGCTTAATTGATTGTGATAATAGGAACAGTAATAGTAAGGGCCGCTTTGCTGTGCAGTGGCCCCAGAGCTGATGGATCAGGGTGTAAATATGTGGCAACCAGCCCCCAGGAAGTCCTCCTGCTCCTCCTGCTCACAGAATGGCTCATCTGATGGCTCTCTGCCTAATGGCTGTAACCAAGAAAGGTAAGTATTTTCCAGTGGACAGGCTGAAATCACCGTTCTGATTATTCCACCTGACAAAGTTTGAAATATTCTCACTTTACCAGGGCTCCCTTAAAGCTCCTTTGCGACACCATGAAATACCAGATAATCTCCCGTGCATTCTATGGCTGTGAGTATAATCAAATCTTCTTTGTGTCTGCAATTTACGACTCACTCTGGTTGGGTTGTTCAGCAGATCAATAATTCATTACAGTGGTGAAAATGAGAAGCCTTATCTCTCCTCTCTAGGGCTTGCATACTGCCGTCATCTGTCCACAGTCCGCACCCACCTCTCCGCATTGGTCAACACCACGATTGTTGACCCCAGCGTACCCTGCGATGCTCGAGGAGGCCTCTCTGTGGAGGTCTGGAGCAACTTCCTCAAAAACAGCTCTGTAAGATTCTTACATAAACACCAAGCCGTCACACAACTTCTGCTGTCATTCGTTGCTGTGTGAACTGCTTCTTTTCATTAGTGTGTGTGTGATTTCAATCTGACACAATCAGTAAAAATACTTCCCCTTTCAGGACTATGAGGAAAAGGAGATACACAGGCTGGTGTATTTTGGTGGGGTGGCCCCTTCACTCCGTAAAGAAGTCTGGCCCTTCCTGTTAGGACATTATAAGTTTAGCATGACTGAGAAATGCCGGCAGGAGGTATTACTTATATCTTTATACTTTCAAAGCACATATACTCATGCCCTGAGCTATTCTTTGCCAGTTGTTTACACATGCTTATTGCTTCAGATTGATGAGCAAATGCGGAGCATGTATGAGCAAACTATGAAGGAGTGGCAGGGTTGCGAGGCCATTGTCCGTCAGAGGGAGAGAGAGAAACATGCCGAGGCCCTCGCCCGATGCTCATCCGGAGCCAGCGTGGAAAGGGGACCTGTGCAGCGGGACTCCACCATCAGTACAGATGCAAGTTTGAACTTTCTGCATTAAAAACAAACAAAAAAATCCACATTCTGTAGCACCTACCATGTGGGAACTATTTAAAGAGTTGTGAGAAAATAACTTGGCTAACAGTTCTGCTGTTTTTGTCTCATGTGATACTCTGTTGTCTCACTCCAGTCATCTCTAAGTAGCAACTCAGATCAACAAAATACTCACTCACAGAGTGACTCCAGCAGCAGCGCACAGGTAGTCTTTCTCTTATCAACATCACCATAGCAATGATTTCTGATACGACACCATACCAGTTTTCATTTTTTTCCAAGCATTAGCCCACTTACTACAACTTGTATATGGTTTGCTGTGGTATTCTTGCTTTCCAAAGCATACCTTGTGAATAGCTGAAAGTAGTGCCAGTGAAGCTGTTTTTGAGCAGCATTGCCATTTTGTTTAAGGTATTTGATGATAAACTGCAGTAAAGGAATTAAGTTTTTCAAAAGATAATAAGCTTAATGGCTCTACATTAAAGGCATGGATGTCTGTATCAAGTTTCATGGCAGTCCATCCGATGGTTGCTAAAACAATGTCACAGTAACAAAAAACTGGGGGTCATTAGGTTTCATCATGTGGGTGATAGTGTTAGCAAGATATTTCAGTCAGGGATAAAATAGTTAACCATCTGGCAGACTAACTTAGTGGCACTGTCCTATGTAGAGAAAAAAAGCTTCCTCTTTTATCAACAGCGTGTCCTTCATTTCAGTTTAAGGAGACAGGAATTCAAGTTTATAATGCAACATAAAAAAGATTATTGTGATGACTGTACATATATAAGAATGCTCAAAGGATTAGAAATCACTATATGTCTTTGTGGTGAAATAAAAAATTGTTAGCAATAATCTCAAGTGTTTGTAATTTGCGTATTACTTTATAAAAAGCCTTTGATTTATAAACTATCAATAATTGCTATTCTTTTAAAGTATAAAGACTAGTCAAAGGGATTTCCTACAGCCTGAGAGCCCATAATTTGTTACCATTAGTGGTTTATAATAGATCTATAATGCATAAGGGAATTATTAACCATTAATGAAGCCATCAGTTCATACTTTTTAAAGTGTAGCTTATCATAGAGTGGGATTTTTATTTACAGTTTATAAACTAACACATGAGAAACCACTGGTGTGCTCTTAAAAACACTCAGTCTTAATAGTACTTGCTTACAATTTATCACATGTTCACTACTTTTCGTTGGCTTCCAGGTATTTGAATCGGTCGATGCAGTGGATCAGGCTGAGAATGAGTCCAGAGCTGAAGAAGTAGTACAGCACAGCGGTGCAAGCAAGGCCATCAGAAATGGAACCACAGACAAGCCACAACTTCCCTCCTCCGACCCGTCCTCCAGTGATCTGCCAAACCAACGTCCAAATTCAGACAACCGTCATCCTGTAACTGAGTCTGTTTCTCAGCAAACAGCAGAAAACTCAGAAGTCTGCAGTGAGGAACCTACAGCTGCGTCACAGTCTGTAAAGATTCAGCTCACAACATGTGAATCAGGAGGGAAGGATGTAAAGGACCCTGCAGCCAAGAGTGAGGCTGATGCACAAAAGAGGGAGGTGGTTTCAGAAAGCATAGAGGTTCAGGAGACAAAGGAGAAATCTGAAGCTGAGCAAAAAGCTGAAGTAGAGGATAAAGATAAAATGAAGCATGGGCTGTCAGGAGCTTTAAAAGCCACAGACACAGATATTAATTTGAAAGAGAATACTAATGTTCTAAAGCTAGAAACAGAGATTCATAATGAATATTTCCAAGCACCTCCGCTTGGGCAGACTTTAAGTCTTCAGCCACACAAGAGCAAAAGTCTGGAAGTGGAGTCATCTTGTCCGCCTACGGCAGAAAAAGATGCAAATGCACAAAGTGAAAAAAAGCCAGCGATTTCTAAGAAATTTGAAACAGTGTCTGAAAAAATCCCATTAAAAGTGATCAAGGCCTCCAACACAGACGCAGAAACAAAGGATGTCAACGCAGCCATCTGTGACTTTGTTGAAATCAAAAAAGCTGCAGAGATTTCATTCGAGAAACCTGGTTCAAATTCTCCAGTCAGACAAGTGCTGAATGCTCTTCAATCAGCATCGCTTTCGTTGTCGTCTCAGTCCCGGCAATCTCCAGACACAGCCGATTCGGATGACTCTCCTTCTGCGCTGGAAATGGAGGACATTCCTGCAGGGATAACATGCGTGACCTCCGAGGACATCAAAACCAGGCCTTTGGCAGGGCTTGCTGCGCCCCCTGTCTCCCTGGCACAAAGAGGGAAAATGGCATCTGAAGATCTTGCCATAGATCACCATCTTGACACAGCTTGTAATACCAGTCCTGAGGGCACGGATCTGGGCCTTTCAGAAGAAGAACCCGAGATAGAAAATGTGCTCACTGAACCAGAATCTGCAGAGGTGGGAGGAGTCGCCAAATATGATGAGTCCTCAGAGGAGCAAACCTATTCTGTAAGTGTTACACACAGCAAACAGAACTTCAAAGGAAGTCTTTTAATTGTTATCGTACAGTAACTGACTTTACTTTTATTCCTGTAGCAAGAAACAATGGATATGTACTTGATCAATTTGCATCGTATTGACAAAGATGTCAGACGTTGTGATAGAACGTATTGGTACTTCACCACTGAGAATCTGGAGAAGCTGCGTAATATAATGTGCAGGTAAATGGATAATCTATATCCAGTAATCTATATATGAGGTTTATTTTAATGCACAAGGTTGAAACGGGGGGGGGGGGGGTCGGAACTGTTTCTCTTTGCAGTTACGTCTGGCAGCATCTGGATATCGGTTATGTGCAGGGCATGTGTGATCTGCTCGCTCCTCTGTTAGTTATCCTGGATGATGGTCGGTAAAACCTTTAAGCGCAATTTTTTAGCAATATCGGTTTTGCAGAGCTTCACATAATTTACTAGATGAACAACTCTTTAAATGTGTTTGGGGCTTTCCAGAGATCATGGCGTTCAGCTGTTTCACTGAACTGATGAAGAGGATGAACCAGAATTTTCCTCACGGGGGTGCCATGGACTCTCACTTTGCCAATATGAGGTCACTTATCCAGGTAAGTGCATATTTTTCCACACATACAATCACATAAACATTTTATAAACAGTGTAATTTTGCTGAATGGTTAAGGTAGCCTACTAATAAGAGTTACAGCTTGCTGCTGATACTTAACTTCTTCTTGTATGCCTACATTTTTCCTCACTGTTGGAGAGTAGAATGATTCTGTATTACAGCCTACATACTTTAAGGTTACAACATCTACATCGATCCACCTACGTCTACAAGCAGGCCAATAGATTTTAAACGGTACACGACCACTGTTGATTTTTTTTTTCAAATGAATTGGCTAAATCTGATCAGAGTTTGGCCGTGTACACTTCAGAATTCATCTTGCTACTTTTATCAGCAGCCACATTATCAGTAAACACTAGTGATCTGAACTCTTCCAGATGGTGTGTGGTTTTTGTTTTTTTGTTTTTGTTTTCGCTCAAGTGTAACCAGCGGTTTGCACCTTGATGTAAAGCCTCTGTATTTACATGGAGTGTCTTTTGATTGCAGAATGTTTTTGTCTCATGTTTTCAGTCGCATGTTTTTGTTTAACTTAAAATCCATTGTTGTGACATAAATGGGTTAAATTATAAGTTGTGTCATTGTCCATATACTCATGGACCTAACTGGGTGTTTTAATTTAATTATGTTATAGTTTTCCTGCCTTGGATCACAGCATTTGCAGATTTGAAAAAAGGCTTGTTTGTTTTCTAACCTATTGTACCTGTTATGAGCTATGGTGAAAATACCAATATACTTAAAACACATGTTTCATATTAATTAATTTCCCAAACATTTCTATTTTACTGTACTGTATGAAATAAACATGAGTCCACATGATATGTGGGCTGTAATACTGTCTTATTACACAGTAAAAATGTTTGTGTTCCCTTGTCTGTAGTGAATATTAGTTGTATTTATTTCTTTACTTGTTATATTGTTTTGCATTGTATTTGATGTAATTTCTGCTGCCCCTTGGATGGGTGTCTCTTGAAAAACAAATTTTGATCTAAATGAGACTTTTACCTGGATAAAAACAGGATAATAATAACTATTTTTATACATTTCAGTATTGTTTCCCAGCACTGCACCACTTAGTTAGACTACCCACAATATAAGTGATTTCTCTGTTCCTCTATATTACCCAGTTATTTCTTTGTTCCCTATTGCCGTATTTTCTTCCATACAGAAAGTGTAGGATAATGATAACATTATATTGTTCTTATATATCACAGATCCTGGACTCTGAGCTGTTTGAACTGATGCAACAGAATGGAGACTATACCCACTTCTACTTCTGTTATCGCTGGTTTCTTCTTGACTTCAAGAGAGGTGATGCAAAACGCAGGCCTCATATTGTTTGCTTGAATCGGTCGTGACTTTCTCGTGAGAGTGAATATAATCTGATTTGTCGGTCTTTTCCAAACAGAAATGGTCTATGATGATGTGTTCTCTGTGTGGGAAACCATCTGGGCAGCCAAGCACACCTCATCTGAGCACTTTGTGCTCTTCATTGCTCTGGCACTTGTGGAGATGTATCGAGACATCATCCTGGAAAATAACATGGACTTTACAGACATCATCAAGTTCTTTAATGGTAAGAAATAAAGTGAAATGCGAGTGAAGTAACACTAAAGGAAAAACAATCAAGTTTACCAGTATTTACTCATAATCAACGATACTTTAAAATAACAGCTGGTTACAGCGAGGTGCAGAGATTTCTATAAAAATATGTTTTTATTGTGAAATATCAGTATTTACTGAATATTAAAGAAACACTAAATCTTTAAATATTATCAGTGTTCCTAATTGTATCTGTAATTTTTTCTTTAAATATATATTTTTTTTTTCTTCTCAGAAATGGCAGAGAGACACGACGTCCCCCAGGTCTTGATGATGGCCCGAGACTTGGTCCACAAAGTGCAGACGCTCATAGAAAACAAGTGATGCAGGATGCTGCTGGTTAAGACCCATGATCCTTTTGTGCTAACTTGTCTCAGAGATAACAACAGAACCATGTAATTGTCGTATATTCCACAGAAAAGGAAATGATGTAAATGAAAAGCGCCGACAAGATAACCGATCATTAAAGCTGCTCGTTATTCAAAGGTAGTTGTAAAACAACTTCTCACCAGTTGCTCCTCTCTGTATTTGGGAGATGCAGTTATTGCCAGTAAAGTTATTTTTAAAAGTGTTTTTGGTCACTTAGTGAATGTACCCTTGTTAAAACTGCTTCAGGATGTAATTTATTTTGCCTTAAAATTTGCTATTCTTTCAGGGATACTGCAACCAAATTCTTCACTGCATTGATATTCTCCCTAATGCATTCGGTTAAGTTATACATCTTATATACACTTATATTTTCAGTATTGTTGTAATTTATTTAGCTGAAATTGTAGCTGCCATGGTTAAACATTTTGTGATACACTTGAATATTTTTTTCACTGATATACCTGGCATCACGGGATGATTTGCAAACGTTGCAGGGTTCTACCGGCTGGTTTTTCTGATGTTTAATAGGTGTTTGCCTTTGATGCACACAAGCTTGCAGGATATGCAGACCTGGACTCTGTGTAGCACCTCATCATTGCACATAGTTTCCATATACTGTATCACCATTTCCTCTTTCAACTGGTCATGTTCTCATGCTGTGCGCTCCTGTCTCCGACCTCCTCTATGCATTAGTTAAGATGATTTAACGGTTGTCTCATATCCCAGTTAGTATTCCTCCTAGATGCATGCTGCCATTGAACACCTTCTTTTTCTTCCCTTAAACTACACAGTGCTGCTCAGGCTGAACATGTCAGCTATCGATTTTCATAAAATCAAAGGATAAAGACTCGTTAAAGGGATTTTCCACAGCCAGAGGTTTCTTCCTGTCAAAAGGGAGTTTTTCCTTCCCACTGTCTTTCTTTAATTTACAATGCAAAGCACCTTGAGGCAACTGCTGTTGTGATTTGGCGCTATTTGAATTGAAATCAGCACAGCTTTACCAGATTTTGCTTCCATGCAATATAGAGAATCGTTGTGGTTGTAATTTTTCTGCTGGTGGTTATTTCAGAGAGGTAGTTAGCTGGTGGCAGTTTGTGCTTCCTTCACACGCTGCACTTCCCTTTTTCACTTTCAGAGTTAAACCACTGTCTTGCCCTGATGAACTTGGCTGTCATGGCTTTAACACACGCCAAATTGTTTCTGTACGCCAAAAAAACCTAAAGGGAGCGACTCGTTTAATATTTCCCCGGGCATTTCTCTTCACTATTACCTCATGTTCTCCGTTTTTATCCCTGCTAAAAACAGCTTTGCATACAACTTTTTTTTTTTTTTTATGGGACTACTTTGGCCCTGAAAGGCACTCTCCACATTAACATTTTATAACGGCTCATTTGTACTCAGTTTCCTTTTTCCCCATTTGAATTTCACTGCTGCTCAGAATGTCATAGCTCTAACTTCAGCTATGAGAAAAGTGAGATCTTGATGATGAGCTTTTTACTTTTAAAGGAATGGTAGCTGGTCAGTGGTATGTAGCCATGTAGATGATGATGATTTTGTCAGTTGTGGGTTTTTTTTTCTTTTTCTGCAGTTATAGTGGATTTCATTTGTTCAGCCTTAAGATGAGAAATGATTTAACAGCTCGGGAGTAAAAATGTAAAGGTGAATATCTTAAAATGTCTGCAGATAAACACAAGATACTCTATATAGCTAGATACCAAGAGAGGCAAGTCAGAAAATAAGTTTTATTGGTGCCACTTACAGTTACAAAATAGCCAAAACACACACGTCTGTTTCACTGTGGCTTAAATTCCAGTGTTTTAATATCACTGCTAATGTGTCTACATATGATCTTGCCTGAGTATTGCTGTTTGTGTATTGCTGTTTGTTGTCAGTAGATTTACAGTATACAATGTGTTAAGAAGAAACTGACTTACTGTACAAAAAAAAAACCTAAGCTAGTACTTATTAAATGCAATAGAATGTCTGTATATGGGCCTGGTCTGATTATAATGAAACAAAAGCTAAAAGTATGCCAATGGAAATAAATATATTTTTATTTTTTCTGTGTCTTCTAAAATGGTCACTGAGTATACTTAATTTATTGTGTATTAAAAATCTTATATTTTGCATTTAAGGTGCCCTGCGTGTTCTTTCTGATAAAGAGATCCGCTTTGATCTTCCAATTATCTCATGTAAAATTGTTTGTAATAATAACCACTTTAGATCGTATTTTTGATCCTGCTTCTTTGTTCTGGTGCCTTACTTGTGTGTCTGAAATGGGGTCAGTTTGTTTCAAGTCTGCCTAAAAACAACACCCAGATGCCTACAGGTAGTAGGCATACCACCGAATACCTTCAGGGGTCTAGTGGAGTATACGACTCAATGGGCCAGGGCTGTTTCGTCAGCAATAGGGGGACTGACACAATATTAGGACGGTAGGCATAATGTTGTGCCTAATCGGTGTATCTATGGATTGTAAACCTTGACAATGCCACGGCTACCTTGCCATAAATTTTCTTGACTTGTTTAAATGTTGTTTTTTCATCTAGGGAAACAATACTGTCATCATGTACTTTAGTTGTCTTTTTGATGTTGCTGAGCTAGTCAGCACATTCCTTCTTTATAAGAGTGTACCAGATGGTTTGGCCAGTCCTAAAGTTTTTGCTATCTCTCTGATAAATTTGTTTGAGTTAAACCTAGAAAATTGGATGGAACCATCGTTTGCTCACCTCAATGAAACCGGATCTGATGTTCTGGATGGAGGAAGGTAATAAAGCTCTTTAGGTAAAGTCACATCAGATATGCAACGACCCAACTTAAGTGTCACGCAATCCTTGGAGAATACGGTACTGGTATGGACTTCTTTTTATATGCATGTTAAGTTACATTCATGGTCTAGCTTGCTCAGTTTGTGATACACCTGTGGATTGGTTTAATGGAGCAAACTATTTCAATATCAGCATTGATTTAGGTATTGGAAGCACATCTAATACAGTAACCTCAGGAATAATGATAATATTGCATACGTTTTCTTTATTTAAAGGTTATCAGTCTAACTAATCAACTAAACTACTGGCATAGATGTGACTGGGAATAAAGCTGCAAGAAAGGCGGAATAGTTGTTCTGTGGAGCTGAATAGACCATTTTAACTTCACACTGTTGATTTCTTGGAATCGACTACATTTTTCATATTATATATAATTATCCCAGATTAAAGGAAGGAAATGTCTTCACTTTAAGTACAGAAAAAATAAATGGGCTTTAGAATAAGAAAAAAAACTGTCACAGTAAAAGTTTGCATTTTATTGGTAAAGAAAAAAAAAAAAAAACCTCAATGATAGAGATGCATACAAATTATAATCTACATATAGACCACCTCGATCAGCGGCCTACACGCACAAAGATAAAAACAAAAAACCAGAACCAAAAGACAATTAAATCTCACAGTCAACATGTTACACTAAAAGGGTTCACCAATTTTACGATACTTGATTAGCTTTATGGGTTCTTTGTTTGGCCAAACAGAAAACACACCCTTTCATACTTAAAGCTACAAAGATGTGACACATGAAAAATAAAATTACGTCAATTCAAGAAGCAGGACCGCAGAAATGTGTACTTTGTTTAAATGTTTGACATCACACCCCTGAATTTCTTTATAAAAGAAACCTCCAATATGTTACATAATGGTCAAATAGTTATCTCACAAAAAGTTAACACACAATTCTGTTTCCGGATAACATATGGGTGTTTAACGAACAAACAAACAACAACAAAAAAAAAAAAATCAAGACTGTGGGGAGGAGCAGGTTGTTCAGGGGTTCCTGACCATGGAATGTTTTTAATCAAGAAATAAAAATGGTGTGTCCTATGAGGAGGCCTGAGGTTTTTAAAAAACAAAAAAAACAAATGCAGAATTACAAAAACAAACAAACAAAAAAATATCATCCAATTCCGCTAAATGATGCGACTTTCTACCGATAATGACGTGGTGGTGGGCTGTGGTGTGGCGGAAGGTGTCTTCTCGGAGGTGGGCTATGCCGTGACATAGCATGGCGTGGGGGCGACTGGTAGCGCGCAGGGGGAGATCTTCTATTATAATAAGGAGAATAGCGACCTCTGGATCTGGAACGGGATCGTGATCGATCCCAGTTGGGAGTACCTCTTTCCTCATACACACGGATGTAAGCAGTCTCCCCCTAACAAGAAATAACGAAACAAGTACATGACCATCAGCTCCTTTTATCATCAGAAGAACGATTAAATGTCACCATCACTAACACTTACCTGATGTGAACGGAACTCCGTCCCATCCAATCTACGCAGTGCATACTCCATGTCCTCTCTACGGAGAAATTCCACTACACCTTCTCCGTCACGCTGCACATCTGCAAAACAGACATCTCCTGCTTCGCGCATGTGATCCTTCAGATCCTGCCAGCTTCCAGATGGTGGCAGTCCTGGAACAGGAAAAGACTAAATGATGGTGTGGACAAAACATACTTCCCTACTTAAATTTATTTGACACTTTAAACCTAAAATCTTAGCAGGAAAGGGTTTCATTATTTCTCCAAAGTGCAACTCTTTCTTTAATTCATTATTTGTATAAAGTCTGACCTTTACACCTCTTGAAACCCAAAGAAGATGGAGAAGTGGAAGACTTTGTGTTTCCCCTGTCTTTAAATTGCTACGACGCTAACTGGTTAAAGTTAAAATACTATAAAGCTAAGACTAACCTGGATTTGTGGTCTGTCTAAGGTGTTACCTATTCAGCACAAAGTGTTAATTTACACTGTCTTTAATCATTAACATTTTCCATGCACAGCAGTTACTTATTAATGCCAAACCCATAGTTGAAAATACTCAGATGGTCAGTCATCCTTGTAACCGGTAGGAAAAAACTAATTGACTTTTTCAAGTCTCCTGACTGATAAGTCTACCCACTTCTCCACCCAGTGTTTTAGGTGAACTACAGAAACATTTGACAAAGCACATAACATAATTAATGATACACAATGACAAAATTACACCTACCAGTCACTATAGCCGGTGTTTGGGGTTACTCAGCCAACACGACTGGTTTCACTTTACTGTTTTGATTTTCATGACCTCATCCACTTAGTCCCTTTGACCTCCAATCCGCCATGAGAGAGAGAAACATATCTGCCTATGACTCATGACGTCCTCAACTAGTCCCCTTGTCCTCCAGTCCGCCATGAGAAAGAGAGAATGATCTGCCTACGACTCATGACGTCCAGCTACCAGTCCCCTTGTTCTCCAGTCCGGCATGCGAATGGGAGAAAGTTATCTGCCTAAGACTCCTATGTCCACTTTCCTACCAGTCCCCTTGATTTCCAGGCCGTACCGAATGAGAGAGAAATATTAATTGGCTACGACTCATGGCGTCCACCTACCAGTCACTATGACCCGGAATTCAGATCTTCGAGTTGGGGGTCCAAACCTTCCTCTAGGTGCTCCTCCACCACCTCCCATTGGGCCAGGTTTAGAACGAGGATACTCCACACGCAGCTTGGAGTCCCCATATCCATATCCATTCCTTCCATAGACCGCATCATCTGCATCCCTAAGAGAAGAGAGCAAAGAACTCCTTACCAAAGTACGCCTAGCGGACAAAGGTTGGATATCTTGTCTCCATCCATCCCCTGCCGGCAGTCACTGGAGACGATATACCACAAAATTTAAGGTGTCCAACAAGGAGGAGTGTGATTCGAGTTGCCAAAAACCATCCGCAAAACTCACCGTGGGTCTTCAAATCGGACGAAGGCAAAAGGGATTGTGCCTCTATTGTTCTTCAATTCTATTTCACGAATTTTTCCATATTTGTAGAAGAGATCCTCAATGTCTCTCTCCTGGACATCCATGGGAAGATTCCCCACATAGATCCGGCCATCAGACATGTTGGCTGAGTAGGTGACACTGCTGACACAAAAGAAGGGGGCACCTGCAGACTTTTAAGATCACTTCTTGCTTTCACAAATAGCTGTGGAAGTGGTCCTTAATCCTATTCCTAGTTCCAATCCAAAACTTAGTCCATCCGCAGACAATTCCTTAATTTACACAAGAATAAAGCTTTTAAAGCAGGGATGAAGCCGTGATAGTAGTAAATGATGGGGTCAAGAAAAAAAAAAAAAAAAAAAAAAAAAACAATCGAAAAAAAAAAAAAAAAATTTAAAAAAAATAAAAAAATTACAAAAAAAAAAAAAAA
>VVHJ01017574.1:3207-35360 GCA_015107715.1 Tylochromis polylepis
TTCAAGTAACTAAAAAAAAAAAAACCCAAAACAAACAAAAAACAGTAAATATGAACCATAAATAGGAGTGTACAGTGGCTGAAATCATGTCTAAAAATCACTAAAATCGTGTACAGAAAGCCATGGACAAATCTTATGGAGTAAATGTCATTAAAATAATATATATATATATATATATATATATATATTAGAATATTAACTGAGATCACGGGGAGGATGTTGGTTTTCTACCCCGGGGCAAGGAGCTACGACAGCTAGCTACGATTCTGGTGTTATTTGGAAAAACAACTGGAACCAGAAACGACACACGCAGCGCTAACAAGTCTGAATTAAACACTTGTGAAATTGCACTAAAATATCGTCCATATGCACGTTTCTCAATCGACTACGACAAATAAACACTTATTGAAATATCAAATACACGAATGGCCTTGAGACGCTCTCTAGTGATTTTTTTGGCGTTACCGTGGCTTCGGAGGTGGAGGTCCTTCCAGCTTCAACTTCCTCGCCATGAGGTACGTGTAAGCTTTCATCCATCGCTTTTTCTCTCTAACCTGTGACAGTGAAATATTCCTGCAGACGCGCTGGCAATGAATTCCTAATGTCAGCGCACCACGATTTAGTAAGTACCCTGACGCCATGTTGGGTCCCGAAACAGCAAGGTGCAACAGCTAAAAGTGTCCGACACTGAGCAACAAACCGCATCCGGTAGGCTGGAGCGTAAAGACGGAGCGTTACCATGGAAACAAGCGTAAACGGTAAATAATATTAACGGACGGGGTAGGCTGCTTAGTGCTATTTATTCGACTATACAATTCAGGAACTCCTATAAAAACCCATCGTTAAGAAGTATTACATATTTCAGCCTATTTGATATAAATTTTGACGATATCCACTTCGCAAACTCAAGAAAGGATGGGAGATCAAATGTTGGTAGCAACTGAAGTCGAAGGTGGGGATGCCCGAGAAAGTTCTGACCGCAGTGGAGCTCAAGAAGACCTTGGGAAAAAAGAGCTGCAAAGTTCACCTCTGGAGAAAAATGAAAAACACTCAGGACCACGGATGACCAAGAAATTCCTGAGAGACCACTGTAAGCAGAACAAACTGTACATAACACCACGCCTCAATGACACGCTGTATCTGCATTTCAAAGGTTTCTCCACCATTGAGAACTTAGAGGAGTACACAGGTCTGAAATGTCTCTGGCTGGAAAGCAATGGGCTCCAACGCATTGAGAACCTGGATGCTCAGACTGATCTGCGCTGCTTGTTCCTTCAGCAAAACCTCATATACAAGCTGGAAAACCTTGAGCCTCTGAAGAAACTCTGCACCCTGAATGTCTCCAACAATTACATACACATCATAGAGAACATCTCCTGCCTTCCTGACCTGAGTACTCTGCAGATTGCCCATAACAAGCTGGAAACCGTTGGTGACATAAAGCATTTGAGTCAGTGTCTGAACATTAGTGTATTAGACCTCTCTCACAACCTGTTACACGACCCCGACATCCTCCCTGTGCTTCAGGGCATGCCAGAACTGCGTGTGCTGAATCTAATGGGAAACGAGGTTGTAAAAAAAATCCCAAACTACAGAAAAACCATGATTGTACGCCTCAAGCAGCTCATGTTTCTTGACGATCGCCCTGTGTTTCCTAAAGACAGGGCGTGTGCTGAGGTGTGGGCAGTGGGAGGGCTGGAAGGGGAACGCCAGGAGAGGGAGCAGTGGAATGCACGAGAGAGGAAGAAAATTCAGGAAAGCTTGGATGGAA
The DNA here is from genome assembly GCA_015107715.1 of Tylochromis polylepis. Taxonomy (NCBI): domain Eukaryota; kingdom Metazoa; phylum Chordata; class Actinopteri; order Cichliformes; family Cichlidae; genus Tylochromis; species Tylochromis polylepis. The sequence goes on from VVHJ01017574.1 coordinate 4,979, forward strand.
TGGCAATGATTCAGAAGAGGGCCCAGGAAAGATGCAGACTCCACAAGTTACAGGATAAAGGTAATCAGTTTTCAGCTTTTACTACCCTCATGTGTATACTAGGAGTAAATGTGGATGAATCTTTACACAGTATAATTGTTTAATTTCAGGGAAAACTGATGCTTCCTCTACTCCAGAAACTACTAGTGAGGAAAACAGTACCCAGATTTCAACTTCTTCACAAGGAGACAAGACACAAGCTTTTGTACAGGACAGCCTGGATGCCCATGAAGAGTTCTTAGAGAAACAGTCAAAACAGGGACTTCATGAAAGTCAGCCAGCAAGTAAACATCTGGAGCCCGAGCAGCCAGGTCAACTGCTGATAAGAGAGCAGTTAGACGAAGATTCCCAGGACCATTCTCAGATAACGCACACCGTGAGAGAAGAGAAAGAAAGGGAAAAGGCTCCAGCAGATGAGCAAGACAGTACTGTAGGGCACATGTTAGAGACAGAGAAAGAAGATAAACAAGAAAAACAGTCATGTGGAAACCAGTCCATGAGAAATGAAGCCGAGAGAGAGCAGAGTAAAAACAAACAGCCTCCTCTTCCTGAAGCAGATGACGATGTACCGGTACATGGTCCTGGGCCACAGATTACAGAGCTACAAGACGCAGAGCTGCTGGAAACCATTCACCTTCCTCCAGGGAGTTGCTCGTTGTGTATTGATGAGTTGCCTGATTTGGAAGATGTGGACACAGAAGACTTAAACGCAGTGTTTTCTTGTAAGCAGGCCTTTAAACCAAAAATAGAAGTGATATCAGGTGACAGCAACGAGGAAGCACCAGCAGGGATTTGGAGTGACAGCATCTCCACATCCGCTCCAACTAAAAGCTTTTTGTTCCTAATGAATGGTTGCGACAAATCACCGGCTGTCTCTGACAATTCTACATCACTGGTGTATCCAGAGGATGAGGGTGCGCCTTCCAACCCACCAAACCGAACCTCCTCTCCACCACGCCGCCTGATCGAGGAGCTTGAATAATACCTAATGTCAAAAGTGGCAGCTTCAATTAAATTTGAAATATGGATTACAATAGTAAACTGTAATTCAATCTGTAGCATATTTGTGATAGCCACTGTGTCTGTGTGCTTGTCAGCTGTAATACTGTGAACAGAAGAAATTCAGACCTGATTTGGTCAGTATTCTTGGGGGGGGGGGCTTTTTTCCTTGGGAGACATTTAACTCCTCTACAGGAAAAACCATATTAATGTGTCAATAAAAATACAAGACAACACATGACTGGTACAGTTTTACTAAACTTTATTAGATTTCCCAGCCAAGTCACATATTACTCTCTCTCTCTCCAATAAGTATTCAGCATTACCACCATGGAGCTGCATGTCCCCACATAACAGCTCCTTATTTTTTTTTTTTGGGTGAACTATATACTGTGCCTCTGGATGAGGTCTGATTGACGTGAACAAATATTTACAACAACTTAGCAATAGGCAGCAAAATTTGAGAATAAAAACAAAACACGAGAAAATGGAATAGACAGAATGAAATAAGAGTACAAAAATAAAACTGTACATGTTTAAATAAACAAAATCAAAATGTTGAGCCTATGTGCAACAGGCCTTCCACGTGCTAACATCTCCTCACACAGGGGTTAAGTGCAGCTATGAGTGAGCAGATAACTCATAGGAAAAAGGATAATACGTTCTCCCGTCATGTGGATGGCGGAAACGCAGGCCGGCTCTAACGTCGCAACCACACCCAAGTGTTGATGAGCCAGAAAGCGACGGTGACGGAGTACAGGATCATCTCTCGCTTTGTTCGTTCTTTGTTCTCTTCCTCCAAATGTTGGAGTCTCCGGTTCAACTTGATGAGCTATTGACGAATCAGAAAATCATTTTTTTCAGTCTGGCCTCTTGCAACACACAAGACAGAATTCATTTATTTATCATGAGCTAACCTGACGTCGAAGTGTCGTTGCATCGACCACAGTCATGTCATCACCTGTCCCATCCAGAGAGGCTTCATATGTTGACAGCACAAGCCTTAAAAAGAAAATGGCTAGTTTGAGAATCACAAAATAACAAAGTCACAGCAGAGTATATTATTCAGACGGCACATTCAAATACGCGGAACAATTTAACAATAGCAATATAATTTTAAAGATATCTGTATTCATTTTTTTTGACCTGTAATGATAACTCAAGGTAGGAAAGGATGAGGACAAGGAGAGAGGAACAGAATGAAGTGCCAGGTGAAGTTACCTGGAATCATGCAGGGGGTTGGAGCTGGAAGCCGACCCCCCTCGCAGTGATGGTTTGCTAAGGGGTGGGGAAAGACAGAGTTGGGAAAAGGCGAAAGAGATACAGAGAAACCAACAATGTTGCATCCCTGCACACAACTTGGATGTCCTTAATGTACCTAGACTTTCTCTATACTATTTCTATTCTTTCTATTCCTTTTAAAAAGTCTTATTTCCCTTAAGTTGTTTTCATTGTCTTAAAACAAATCACAACTTTATCACTTTAGTCTTCAAAGGAGGCAAAGAATGTGGGTAAGTGCTCTAAAAATACCTTTTTTTAAGCATACAGAAAATATGAATTTGTGAGCAATATTTAGAGGATCTTTCCATTTTCACCTTATTCTTTCCTTAAAAAGATAAACAGTTAAAAAGATCAAACACTTGCAAAACTCCTTGGAAAGTTCAGTAATGACTCCACATGCTCTGCACAGCTTTTAACCCTGGAGTACCTCAAGTGTTGAACCTGAAGGTGAAATATGTCATAAGCACTAGTTCACTTTCTCTTTAATGCAACATCACTGCATCTCTGAAATTTCAAATGATGATAAAACAAATTCCTTAATGGGAATTACTCCCTTTCTTACAAAGCAAACATTTATGGTGTTTGAGAACTCAAACAACTTGATTCAACCACTGTTTCCACCTGTGGAAGTGGCAGTTCAGGGCTTCAGTTTTCTTTTTTCAACTAAGAAAGGTACTTAGAAACCTTTTCTACATTTTCTTGGATTAATACATGTTTTATTAACACTGTTAGAGGTTAAAAATGGTCACAAGATGCTTGAGACTACACAGCCTGTACCACATGACCCTCTCCCATTCCAAAACAAATGGTGCTCATGGGCAGAAATGAAAGTGCATTTAATATAATCTATCATGAAAATAGCTGTTGCAATCTTTACTGCCTTTTTTAACCAATATCTATTTGGGCAAATTTTTTTCCAAAACTTTTAAGCAAAAAAAAAAGAAAAAAAGACCAGATGATTGGGAGGTCACCTGCGAGGGTTCTCATCCAAGACCTCCAGGACGTGCTGGTAGGCCCGACGTGTAGTGGACTGGATGAAAGATAAGACACCACTAGCGCTGTAGAGGTTGTGTTCTTCAGCCTCGGTGAGAGGGGGGCATGGGTGAGCAATGGCTGGGGGGGAAGGGGTTGCACTGCTCAGTGCCCACCATTAAGAGCAGCAAATTCAGTAGGGAAGGGAAGAACAAGACAAGAGAAAGTACAAGAGAAGGAGGAAGGAAAGGGATAGAAATAAGGAAAGGAAACTGTCCTCCACTGACTGTGCAAAACTTATATCAGAGTGAAAGTAAATTGGCTGCTGCTTTTTGCCTAAGACTGAACCTGCCATCCACACCATGTTCTAACACTTCTGGCAAGAAACAGGAATGCAAAAGGAGCTGATTTTATGTTTGATTAACTGACTATTATTTTTTTCATCATTCAGGCCAGACGAGGGACCTTGTTAATAGTACCAGTGTGCTGTGTTGCAGAAAGCGATCAGGACATGAAAAGGTGTTTTTTTTTTTTGTCTGAGAACTGTAATATTTTTCTCAAATATCAAGCCTACTAATTTCTATCGAAATAATAAAGTTGCCGAGCACTTGTAGTTTACACCAGGCCTTCAAACAAATAAATGAAGTTAATAAAGCTTCACATTTGAATTGCTTTGTATTAAAAACAGTCTGCTTTACTAGTTCCTGTCAGTGCTTCCCCAGCTATCGCTGTCTTTCTGTGTAGAGGGGATCACAGTGTTCCAGTGTTCAAATTTGTAATTTATTTAGACTAATCAATAAATCATTAAAGATTTCACAATTTGGAAATAATCTATGTAATGTTGTTAATGTATTAAAAAGTAGCAAAAAGTTTCTGCATCAGCACTGACAGCAGCAAAAGCTCCTGACACAGTGGCTTACAAAGCGAGTATGAAACCAAAAGAAAGATCCTGCATGCTTTACATGCAAAGTCGTAAGAGCTGGTACCCAGCTAATGGACCCATACTCACGCTGAATCGTTGCGCATCAGCTGACTGTTATGACGGACAACTGCATTCTCACTGGCTGAACGCTCCCGCCGTAAACGCCCCTGGGGCCGCAACTACGACAAATAGCATTGACAACCGATTTTCAGGTTATGAGTTATACTAAGGACATTATCTTAATCAATGGGTGAATTGTACACAGTGTTCACTGTAATGAAAATTTTTTTTAAACGAATTTATCACTTACCACTTCCTCACTGTCTGGAGCTGCCTGCTGATCATCTTCCATGAAGTCCAGGGGTCGCTCATTGAGGGTGAGGACTCTGGGTGGAGTTTTAAGTGATAGTGTTTCCAGTGGTGTTGACTGGATAAGGTCCAAGTCTCTGGGTCTGGGGAACTGGGTGTCATCACTGCCTCCTGACAAATGAAATGTACTGTGAGACTAATTTATCACACTTTAACAGTATTAACAGTATGCTGTGCTTTTAATACAAAATTGAAGGTATTACAATCACCTCCCCCACCCCCCCAAAAAGACAAAAACACGCCGTGCCATCCGTATGCAAATCACACCTTCACATAAAAAGCAGTAAGTAACCGTAAGCTTTGTTTTGCTTGTGTGAATGCACATCACTGTGCTGTGGTTAAAGTTCAACAATGCTGAACTTTAACCACAGCACACCAGTGACACCTGTGCTTGAACTGGGCTTTACTCCATGCGTGGTGCAACCCAGTGGAAATGATGTGTCTCAGAGTGCAGTGGTGCTGATGTCACATTATGGGAAATGTTCATGTGTATGTGGTTTTCTGTGGTGAAGTGACACAGAGACACCTGCTGTAGTAGTTCCTGCCTCCCACTTTACACCCCTTTCCATTTTTAAATATGCACAACTCCTCATGTATGGCTGTGTTAACTGATGTATAAACATAGACTATTTCTAGAGCTGGGTATGTCTTGAGATATCAAAGATATTGCGGCTAGTGTGATCAAATCGCAATATGGTCTGTAATTGTTACTTTAAAAGTGAAATAGTTGATGTGATCCTGGCAGTGAAACGACATCTAGGAGTAAAGTCCTGAGGCACTGATAGAAGGACTTCTATTATCTGTAAAAGGCTTTCAGGAACTACCATAATGGTGAGTCACCAGTGATGTGCAGACATTGTGTGACATAAAGGACAGAAAACATACAGCATACTAACCAGCAACCACAATTCTCTCTGGGACTTGCATTATAACACTGTGAGGGACCTCCTGTGATCCCAAATTAGGGTCCTCGTGGGCTGTTGGAGCCACTTTGAGCATCTCTGGGATGCGCATTCTTTGGCTTATCCCCTCAGTGTACTCCAGCTCATACTGGATACGGTTAATTTCAGCTATATCAGCCGTTGGGGATGGGAATGTTGCTCCGTTCATTTGGCTGTTCATCAACACAGAATTAATTGTTAGTTTAACAGAAAAAAAAAATTCCCAAAAGACAGAGAACATGCTGATCCCATAAGCCTTTGAGCTAAAATAGTTTTACTTCAGCCACACATTGTGTAACTATTGTTATGCAGTGTGCGGCTTCAGCTGCTAAACCCAGCTCACAAAACCAGAATATCTCCTCTAGGGACACAGTGATACTTATGGTGGCGCTAACAGAGTAGTGGAGAGGGGGTTAAAGATAGAACAGGCTTGTGATGTTATCATATGATGTAGTCTGATTTTTCCAGAGTCACGCAAAAGTAGAACATCGACCCCAAAGCAAACAAGATTGATTTTAGCATTGAATAACTGCTGGTCTCATTACAGAGTGTTTATTTTAAAGCCCTTAATGCTCACGAGATGCCAAGAAATGATTATCTAACCGTACTAGCATAAGAAATATCTAATAAATTAGCCATATAACAACATTCAGAAACTATTATCCACCAACATTTGCGGAAATACTTAGTATTCCAGCTCGACAGTTTAGCTTCGGGAATTGAAATTGACAGAAATCATTTTAGCTTAGCGCCATTTCAAGCTAGCACGTTAGCCATGTTTCTTACCGTCTAGTCTGTTGCCACGGGCCGCTGTTTCGTCGAAGAACTTATTCGAAAATTTTTTGACGGAACGAACCTGCAGTCCGAAGGGTACAACTCAGTTTGAAGTGTTTTAGGTATTACAGGTGAATTAACTGTAAAGCATCTCTGTGTTGTGAGAGAGGACCTTCCTCTCTTCCTGCTTCTTCCTCTGTCTGCACGCAAAACAGGAAGTGGCGTAATTCTGGGGGAAGTTATGTCATTAGTAGCAAGCGCTGAAATTAAAAGCAGAGAAAAAAGGGACATCCACTTGTTCAAATTTAATTTATATTCTGGACCTGTGTGCAAACAGTACAGCTTAAAATGATATAATTCATCTAAATTGTTAGTTTATCATAGCTTACCATTTATATAGCCTGTATTTAAATATTCTACATGCGTTCAGAAATGACTGTAAGGCACCATATTAGGTGTTTTAGGTATTTTTTTTTAAAATTGTTGCTTATTTAATTTTGCAAAGAATTCAACTTTACAAAATGCAATAACATAAATTAGCTACACTGAATGTCTATTGATCTACTTTACTGTATTCAGTAAAGCTTAATATATATAAAACTGTTAAAAGTATACCCTAAACTACTTTTTCCTTAGATATCATTTTAAATTCAGACTTGGAAGTATAATTTTTACAAATTTAAATCTGTTTTTATTTTTATTTTATATGCATATGGAACCATTAAAAAATCCGAATAATGTAAGACCATTTGTCGATATAGCCTTTTGATGAAACCACATATTTCGTCTTATAAGCAAGGCTGGCTGTATTACTAGAGATGAGTGCACATGTCAGTGGTGCCGGAGGTTTGGAGAGATGGCCCCACAGTCACTGTGGGTGGTGCCTTTCTTAGAAGCCATTCAAAGGCAGCCTTTGACATGAGACAGTTGTCCCTCTGCGTAACAAGTAAACGGGATATCAAGGATATCATTGCAGGATAAACAAAACTCGTGAGTCATGTTTAAAGGAGGACTTTCATAAACGTCAGGATGCTCTTCATTTAACGGGCACAGAGGCTGCGCCGATTGAGTACTTCTGACTGTGGTTGTTACTGGCTGAAATTATGTTCCCAAATATTTTTATTTTGTGCGTAATATTATTTGGCACTATGCATATCTCGTCATCTTTGGAGATGCAACTTGACATGTAAGTAACGTGTTTGTTTGTTTTTTTCTCTTTTACATCGTTTCCACTGCTTTCCCTTTGCACTTTGAGCGCACATTTGAATAAATGATTAGGTGAATGAGAAAGTTTTCATGCTTTAAAATAAGACAGAAGCAGCGTGTGTTAGACTGAATTTTTTAAAGATAGATTCTGAGTTTAAGCTCCGCTGAACTTGTGGTTTCACCATTTATAATTCTCACTTTAGCGGATCTCTGTGTTTTTCTGCTCAATGGCCACTAGGAGTCTCTCTTTCGGGTCTCCTCGTGCATGCGCGTTCACTGTTTTTGTAGCGCGGTTGTAACGTGCATCTGCATAATAACTTCGAAAGGAATGCATTTTTTTTTTCCCTTTTAACGCTACTTGAGGGTTTTGAATTTAAATAGACAGTGGAGGACATGATTGAAAGAACCGGCTTTCATTACCAGTGAAGCAGAATACTTCCTCTAATTAACTTAAGGTTGCCCTATATTGAGGCCAGATGATTTGTGGACGAGGACACCTATGGATAGCTTACCTGTACTCACAACATAAACAGATGCAGGCTCCTTAAATAGAAGCTTACACAGTTTAAGATCTGAGGCTTTTTCACATCAGTGCAAAACAATACACATGCACTTTATTTTGTAGATTTACATGGTAACAATTAAAATGTGGCAGTTTATTTGGTGGTAAAGGCAGTAAGCTGTGATAATGTGTAATACTATGCCAAATGAACATGTAGAACATATATATACATTATATGTATACTACTAATTACAGTATGGTGTCAGCAGGCTTACATCACAATTAAAATAACGTCGTCTACCCCTCAACACAGTCACCTACCAACAGAAAGACAGAAAAATACAAATAAAGCACTATGTATTGAAAGTCATCATAAAAATAGATTTTTTTCCCCCCAAGTTTCTGCCATTTTGTAATATAAACTATGTGTTTTTCATGCCCAGGCCAAATGTTTGTGCTGACCAGGAGATGTCCATGGTAGGGAGCCGTCAACCTTGCGTCCAGGCTTTTACCCGCATGGTGAAGGTGTGGAAGCAGGGATGCACAAGCCACAAATGGTGTATGGGTGTTGAGAGGAGGTAAATGGGGACTTTTAAAATTTGATTTGCCAGTGGCGACCTCCCTGATAATGGCCGGGGATGGCTTCTGTTTACGTGATCTGGGGCTGATAGTTGTAATTTTCATTCTCCTGTTAAACAGAAGCAATGACTAAACATATTAGTAATACTACTGTTATTAAGCCAATAGGCTTATTTATACACTCAACATTGCCTTCACAGGTAATACTTTATAATGTAATGACCTGAAAATTGTGGAATCTCCCCTCCTCAGGACAGCGTACTACACAGTTTACAGGCAAGCGTACAGAGTGGATTTTCACACAGTCTATAGGTGCTGCCCTGGCTGGATTCAGAAGGGTGAAGAGAGAGGTTGCCTGCACAGTAAGTAATTGTATTTCACTTACATCTGTATCAGATGGAGCTACTTTCAATACTGCTGTGAATTTGCACTTGAAACGATAACTGAACCTGGAAACAGCCGATTGTCTAAACCAGCAATGGACAATTAATTTTCCCAAGAGGCCACATGAAAAACTAGGACTGTTGTGGAGTGCTGCACCAATAAGCTGAACTCCACATACTCAGTTTCTCATGTGGCCCCATGGGAAAATTAATTGCCCATTGCTGGTCAAGACAAATACACACTCAGACAGATAAACTTGGATATATCAGCAGCATTATGCTATGTGATACCTTCAGGAGTTTGCAGTGCCAATATGTGCTTCAATGGAGGGAGATGTGCTGAGACTGGAGACCAAATATGTCAGTGTCCGCTGGGCTTCAAAGGCACGCGATGTCAATATGGTGAGTATTCAGCTTCCCAAAAGATGAAAACTAAAGATTTTGCCAATTTATTCAATTCAAAATAAGTAATTGAAGTAAGCAGGTAATTCAAAATAGCGAATATATCTTTGGGAGTCAGCAAACTCGCTTAAATATTCTGTTGAAGCTTTAATAGGTCCAGTTCAGACCTCATGTGTTCACTCTGCTAAAGCAGAATGAGCCTGTAGTGTAGCTGTGATTGTATGGGGCTAGTCTGTGGGGGGGTTTCGGAGAAATGTTTTTTCTTTGAAGGCAAGAGCCTGGAGTGCTGTGGCTAACCCAGCTGAGCTTCCTCTCTATAAAAACTGGTCATTAATGAGACTGTCTTCAGTCCTTATGTTATATGACAGAAAAACTAAAGCAAAAAATCTAGAGAAATAGAAATTTGGTTGCATATACCAATATTTCCCCCTGGTTGAACATTTCTTTAATACACTGGATTCATTGATTTGTTTGTTGAGTATTCTTTAAGGTTTGATAATTTGGAAATAGGGATATTTCCAGTTTAGAAGCCGATGTGAACTTTCATGTCACTCTGATATCATTGTGCTTCTTGCACAGTATAACATGAGGCAGCCAGTTGATGGTTAGCATATACTTACATGTACAACAGGTTTTATGGAAAAGGGCTCTTTATTGGTGGGGAACAGCTGTTTGCCAGATCACTGCTCAGAGGAAGGACAGTGACAGGGACCAACCTTCCATTCCCTTTCAGTCTTTGTACTAAGCAAACCAGACGCTTGCTGCAACCTTCAAATTACTGCGCAGATATGAAGGCAGCACGTGCGCTCTTAGCAGTAGCCTACCAGAAGGTGAATAAGTGTATTTGCTAAAATGTGGATTCCTTTAAAATGCATCTAAGCAGTATTTATTACTTGAATTGCATTTAAATAATTTAAAACATACTAACTTATAAATATGAATTGTTTGAGATAAGGACTGCTATACAAATAAACAAACTGGACATAATCAAATTGGGCTCAAAACCCCCAAAAGCTCAGCCTTTGAGTTCTTAATGAACTGCAACTGAGCAACCTGGCATCTGTCACAAATAAATAGCAAACATCTGAGGTAAAGCAGTGTTAAACCCTTATTGTTCTTCTTGTCTCTGGCCATCGTCTTGTTGCCGTTATTGTCTATTCTTTCTGCTCTTTGCAGTCTAAGTAACTCTAGTTTTTGTGTGTTTGTTGCCGTTTTGGAGGAGTCCTGCAAAGAGAGAATGGTGAGTGGAACATATTTAGTTTCTAGCCCCCCACATGCTCACAGATACTCAAATATGCAGGCGCACACACACTCACTCACACACACACAGAAGCTTTGCTGTTAGATTTCCTGGGACAAGGGGCCTGCCAGAAGTGTAACACAGTCCTTCCTCTTGCTAAGAGGTTTTCACACAAGCCTGTTGTTGTTTGTTAGAGGTAGCGCTCGCGTTTGTTTTCACACAGGTTCTTTGGTTTTCACATATCTAAGTGATGGATTGGAAACAGAGATGTTATAATCAGGACTTTCATCCTCTCTCTTTCACATCCTCTTTGGGAACGCACATCTTGCTCTTCTCTTTCTCGAAAACACTTTTCCTTCTCTCGTCTCGTGAGACAGATTTATCCACAGTCTTCTGCCAGAAACATTATGCATGGAGAGAGGAAGCCAAGTTTCTGTGTTCAGCCAGGTTCCTTCCCTCGCGACCTTTGCTTGATGCGGCATCAAAGACACGCACTAGCCATTCTGATTTGTGTGGGTTTAAGCAAATTACTATCGTTATTAACCTGCCTTCTTTATTAGATTCGTATTGGGAGATTTCACATTTCAAAATGACTTTTTTCTTTCCTGTGTGTGATTCGAGTATGATTTAAAACAAACAGGAACAGTAAAGAAGAAGGAATGCTGACCTCTGTCGTTTTACCTCGGAGTCATAAGTTAAAGGTTGCTGTCGTACGCTTTGGTCGTGAAGATGTTTCATAAGACTTCAGTAGACTTATAGTCTATCCCTCGTGTCTTTGCCATGTGCGTTTAATCCTGCTGCATGTAATCTTTCTGGTTTTTCTCAGTTTGTACATTGACCAGTCTTTCAGTATCTATATTATGTTCTGCACCTGCACTGGAGGCCGACATACTGCTGCTATGTCAGAGAGATGAATCTCTTTTTAAAAAAATGTACTCAAGAGAATTAGTTCAACTTCTCTGCTTTCTTTTCACTCAGAATTAGTGTTGTGTTATTTTTTTAAGTCAGTAGTGCTTGTTGGTTAAATCAGGGCTTCACCTGTCATTGGACAAATTACAACACTGTTGCTGGTTGCAGCATGGCAGCAAATCCAATCCACCTTTTGGCAACTTTACTCCTTTGGCGTTTTTACACTACCGCTTTCATGAGATTTTTTTGAGCCTCAGTTTTTTTTTTTTTTAACTAATAAATTTCACCAGCGCGAACTGAGTTTTGATGTAAAAAAAAAGAAAGAAGAGAAAGGTATCAGTATCTACAAAGAAAGGGTAGAGACAAGACTGTGTGTTGGAGCCGGGCTCTCTGAAACCTTTGTGATGGACCCTGTTGCTTATCTATTAATGGGAGTTCTTCTATTAAGGTGCAAAGTACATTAAGGGGAATATTTAAATCAAGCACATAAACTGATTTGCTAATGTCTGTGACACACAATTTACTGCTAATTGCACCGATATTTACCGATAATAAAGCTTGTCTTAATTTTTGCGCTTTATATTGAAATTAATTGAGTCCACTTGAGTTCAGAAAACAGTGCAACTTTTGTAAATCACCTGTAAAACTAACCACATGTATGAGTGCTATTTGGGGATTGCACTCACATGCTCTTTTGCCCCATTTAGTAAATCTGGCCCTTAGAGACTAACTTAAGGGGAGTTGGTACTACATCATAAAGGAAAGAGTGAATGTGAATATTACACTTCCAGGAAAATAAATAGAAGACTTTTATGTGATTTCAACCTAAAAAGGTAATAATAGTTCAGTATTTTGTTTACAGTTGTTAAAAATGGCGATTGGAGAATTAAAGAAAGTGGGGTTTTTTTTAGAGTGAAAATTGCAATTCATTAAATGACAATGAAATTATTTTTTTTATTGCAAACCTGGCTTCCTTGGATTGCTCATAGCAAACAACTTCCTGTCACTATTTCTTCAGATGTAAAACAAAGTGCTTTGTGAGGACAAAGGATGTGTCAGCCTTGCCTTTTTAACCACAGCAGATTTAGACTTCAAAAGAGGCAAAATGTACACCGAACATTCTGCCTCTGGTTTCAGTTCAAGTTACAATTCAGGCACTGCTCCCCCTCGCCTCTTTTCAGCACTCATCACTGACTGACTTTCTTGAACTGTTGCTTTCTTTGGTGCTCTGGCCAAGTTGTGGTGGTAGAACCCACTGTGTGTTGTGTGGGCCAGCTGACCACCTGCTTCTCATTTCTGATGTGAGACAGTAGGCATCATCCATGGAAATCTATGTCAGCCACTGACACCAAGGCCGTGGTGTTGACACTGGGAGGTCATAAACAGCCTGCATGTTGCCTGAAGCATGTGTTGAGACTCTGGAGCCTTGTCTGTAATAGTTCTATTTATCCCTGCTTGTGAATGCCACTCTGTCTCACTCTGTTAAGCCTTGGATTAGGCTTTGCTTTGGTTAGATTGGTGCATGGGTCTGTATAAAATTAAGAGACCATGGGCACAAAACAGCGTGAGGACAGAAACCATCTGGTCCTCACTAAAGAAGCCTTGGCTGCTTTCAGTGCACTTTTGGAACAGTGGTTATGAACAGTGCTTAAGACTGGATCTTGTTGTAATGGGTGTTTTTAATGAGACAGCTATCAACATCAGTAGAAATTCAAACATTCTTGCAAAAGTTAATTGATATAAGTTGTGATATTATAGGTAGCAACATTCAAAAAAACTTTGTTGGCAATGTATGGTAGAACAAAGATTTTTGCTAATATAAACAAAGTCACCAGGCAGTGTGTCAGTGAAATTAACTATATGTAGCAACAGAAGTGGAGTGGACAGTTTTATTTCCAGACTATAAATCTGGGGAACTCTTTTGAGAGCCTCGTAGCTATTGCAGTTTCAGTGTAAATCACATTTTCTCTCATGGAATCTTCTTTCTTCATATGAACTTGAATGTTTGATCCCTGGGACCTTGGGCTGTCTATTATGGGATCACTTCTCACCCCAGTCACTGAGCTCCTGTCTGGACGGGATTCCTGTCAGATTAAACACACCAATCTTTATCTATGTCAGTGTTTGAACACTTGTGTACAAATGCTTACAAAGGTGTGAATCAGGTCGGGCTTGATTGTATGACATAAAGCCGAATGGATGATGGAGATGGAGTTGCAGGAACACGTCTGCAGTCTTTGGTGTGGTGGATTACAGTAGGTGGTCCCTGAAAGTTTTCTTCATCGATTGCTGAATGAAAAGGCTTCAATACAACTGAAGTTCTCTATGACCGTATTCAAGTTTTTGGATGAGCTACAGAAATGGAAAACAGCTATAGCTATAGAGTGAGTGGTTTTTCTTGCAGAGCTGTTAGGATGACTGCAGTGAATAAAACAGTGGGAGACGGTGACTCAGTTACCACCAGGTCTCTTCTGTTGTGTATTTATTTTTGGTACAGGAAGTAGAGACTCTGTTTGTTGCATGCATTTGACTATGTAAAACAGATTATAAACAGTCTGGCATAAATGGATGCAGTTTTGGTTGGATGTTGAAATTTTCTTTTAAGTCTTGGACTTTGTTGGCTGTGTCTGTGCATTTCGATTTGTTATACAGTATTTCTATAGCAAAATGTCTCCTAGAGAATCAGGAGTTATTTTTGTTCATGTTACAGTAGGTTGATATGTGCATGTGTTTGGATTTTGGTAATGTTAGATTAGCGTGGTTCTCATAACTAAATGTTGTTTTTGTCATTAATGTGTTTGAACAGTTTGAACAGGACTGGCTCTAGAGCCTCAGTTTTTAAGACCAATATGGAAACCACTGGAAAAATATTAAGAGCTAAAACAATAGAGACTGAAAGCAACACAGCAGTGTGCTTGTGAGAGGAAAAGTACTGCAGAGTTGTACGGAAGGTGTGCACTTTGAGTGTCAATACATTAAGTGACTACATTAATAAAACTTTGCCTATCTGAGATGAGGAAAGACAGCCAGTAATAATGCAAACCCAGTAAATCAACAGATGTATCAATATGACACTTGTTTAATTAAGACATGGGAGAATCTGATGTATTATAATCAAGTATTTCATTAAATACAAACACTTTAGATGCTATTAAAAAGCTTTAGACTCTCCTACTCTCCACACACACAGGTCCGAGGGAACTTCAAAGAATGGTGATGCTATTTTCTGAGAATTGATTGGTCAGTAGGTGGTGATTTCATACATGTTGATCTCTAATCTGGAACCTAACCTGCTCAGTTTTAGTTGACAGCATATGTTACCGTGGCAAGCTACCCCAGTAAGAAGTGAGCCACCTTCATAGTACTGAGAACCACGGTTAACCCTGAAGTTACCAGGGAAGATTAAATCTAGCTTTGTAGTACAGGGTCATGTACTATGAACCAAGTTCAGCATATCCAGGGTATCTTTTTGTTGTCCGGATTCACTTACCTCACCACTGGTGATCAGGATAAACACTCACACAAAGCTGATTATCAGCTTGTTAAATTAAACCAGAGTTTCCACTCCAGGTTCACGTGAAAGGGGTGGTGCTGGCAGCATCTAACCAATATAATGGAGCATTTCATGGGTCATAACACTTTTCTTCCACAGAAAATGATCCCTATGAGTGCCACCTACGCCAGAGACATTATCAGATGGTGTTTAAAAATTGCTACAAAATATAAAATATACATCAGTAAAATGCAAAACTGTTGTAAAAAGGACAATAGATGAATTATTAATCTGGTGATTTAACACACAGAGCAATAAAATAAACATCTTAATTCAGGTTAATTATTTTATCACTGAGTGCACTCGTAGTGCTGCTGTTTATTTCTAAGCTGATGACTGCATGTTAGAGCTCTGAAACTTTAAAATGGATTCATTTAAACATGTAGGGTTACTGTTAATAAATGAGACACATGGCTAACTATGGTTAACCCTGAAGTTACCCAGATAAAATAAAATCCTGCTTTGTAGCACCGGCCTTAGGGCTCTGGTTGCTGTGTTTGTAGCATTTCAAACACATATTGCCAGTAGGGAAGTTTCAGAGTGCCCAGTGACAAACTATGAAACATCAACACTCATAACATGGTTGAAGGTGTTTCTTTACTTTTTACATTTTTATTTTTAACATATATATACCACTAATGATACTGGCAAATACCTAATATCGACTGATATTGACTGATATATATGATATTGGTCGAGCTTTAGCTGGGTTCTGCAGATTTTCAGACATGGAAAAGACATGGTTATTCATTTATACATATGCTAGACTCATTGCATGTTTCTTCTTAGAGTATTCTGTGGAGGTGTTAATGTAAACTCTTGTACTGTACACTTCATTGTTTCCATTTTTCATGCAAGAAAATTAATTTTTCCTGAATATGCCATTTAGGACTGGTTAGGGAACATACTGTCAATTGTTAACTGTAATCCACTGGGTTTTGAATATAGCTAAAAAAATACTTGCATCTTGGAAAAGATTCAGGAAAAATGATTTGGTAATGTCTTCACTTGGTGTGGTGTATATCCTTTATAGAGCCTCTGCCAGTGTTTAGTCCTCTGTCTTCTACTGCTTTCACATGTCTTTGGCAGTAATATCACACATTCCTGGATCTGACTCTGGACAGAAAGAAAAATCTGTTCAGGATGAATTTTTACTGGTATGCCTGTTCCTGCTCTGAACTTTAACAAGAGTGTCAGTGAAACAATCTGTCCTTCAAGAAAGAGAAAGAAACCATAGTCTCTTTCAGGTTTCTGGAAGTAATTAAGCTTAACGATGTAGTCAAGCCAAAATATCAATATGTGGTTACAATAAAAACATGGCTGAGGAAAAATAAATAAATCTAGTCCTAGATTTAATTTGATAAAAATGTTAGGTGAAGACCCAGAATGGAGCTGTATAACGTCTTAGTAGCTCCTGTGGTTGTTCTCACAAAACAGTGATGTCTTTTACAGGTTTGGAAGGAATCCTCTTAACTAACATACCATGCAGGGAGTTTAGCTTCTCTAAGTCTTTCCATGCACTTAGCTCAGAGCAGAGCTCCAGGTGAGTTTTAAGCATTGTGCTTTAACTCCTAAGCAACAGAAGCAGATTGTACTCATGCTTTCCCTAGTCCTTTCACTCCAGGTACAAAGGAGTCATTTTGGGACTGTTGTAGTTCCAGGTTAAATCATTGTCAACAGCTATGCTCTTAACACATTTTAATCTGGGATATAAGACACCACTCTAAAGTCCCAGCTCACAGATGTGCAGCAGGCAGTAATTAATTTAAGTTATGACAACTGTGTGGTTGTAATGATGGCAGGCTGTATTGCTTATGTTGGTCCTGTCTAAAAGGTTTCTTTAAAAATAATTTAGGTCGTGGCTACTACAGTGCTAAAGTTTGTGAGGTGTGGAAGTCATAACGCTTGTTTCTGAAAGAATTGCAGCACAAATGTCTAAATGACCTCTGACAGGTTGGTTGTTGCTTTGGCTTGCGCTTTGTGTTTTTATTAATAGTGGTTAGTGAAAAGCTTCACTGAAAACTAGGTTCCCTTGCATCTCTGGTGTAATATGTGCTTAATGACTGAGAAACCAGTGCCAATCTCCCAAGACATGTTTTAAACACATGGTAGCGATCAGCTTTTGAAAACTGAGTTAAAAGCCACAGATGCCTCTGGCTGAATACATCAGACCTTACAGCAAGTTAAAATTAAATTTTGAACCCTAACAGTGATTGGATGCCAGAGGTTTCCATGATCCATAGAAAAAAAACCTGTATCATCATCATCATAGTCATGTGTGATTTTTCAGGAAAAACATAGTTTATCTTTTTATTAAACATTGAGCCTAAGACAGTGATATTGCTCGTCATGTGCTAGTGTTGCTTTCTTTGTGACCTGTGCACCTAGTCATCCTGTTTTCATTCCTGAAGTCTCTATATGTGGATGTAAGAATCACATGTCGAGGCACAGACCGTGAAGATGGCTTGTCTAACAGCAGGACACAGGGGGGAGCAAGGCAAGTGCTACATGATCAGCATAGCTATCAGAGGAGGGAGGAACATTAGATCAATTGCTGCCATGTGACAGGGAAGTAGCCACATGGTAAAAAAACACCCTGACTTCTCTTCAAATGCATTTAGCCATCATTTTTATCAGGTTAATGCTCAACAGGCTGCAGCTAATGGTCTGTGCGATGAGCCATGTGCACTCAAAGTTCGCTGTGGAATTCCTACAGTAGCAGTGGAGTTATTCTTCCATGAACTCGGTTTGGCTGTGCCCTATAGTGTTAGTATTGGGTTTAGAAAAATAAGCCTAAGAAAGAGGCCCCCTTTTTGAGATTTTTGAAGTGGACAAGTGGTGAGTTGTCCACTGAGAAAGTGCCCCAGAGTACTGAAAACTACTTTAAGGAAGTTAGAAAAAGGGATATAAACCTTTTTTGGCCTTCACTAATCTAAAACTGGAGAAATATTTGATATGCAGCTGTTTGGCTATAAAGCAAGCAGTGCAATTCTGATTGTTTTTCAGTATGAACTTTTCTCAGAAGAAGATTTTTTTGTTCTTTTTTTTAATATGCTATCTTAACTTTTTGTTGTCTTGTAGGAGAACATCACAGAGCTGAAGGCACTGTGAGTCATTCAGGTCTACAGACTTCACTAGGTTTTCTAACAACATAGTTTTCTTTATAACTCGTGTTCTCGCTCATTTTAAGGTAAACTTTTCCTTGAACATATGACAGTAAGTAGGTAGCATTAGCAGTAAGTAGCATTAGGGGAAATGTTGGAAGTGAATGGTGAAAGTTAGAACATGCTGACACTGTGTAATTTAGTACATACTACGTGTAATATTTCACAAAAGCTAGAAATACTCTGACTTGGATGTTGTTTCACAATGAAAAATAAATAGTAAGGTTCAAAGCCTTATTAAACTGAAAAATCATCCTTAGCACTATCATGTTTATTCCATATCTGAAACGGCAATGCTGAGTACCTGCATATCTTGTACCTGCAGTACAGTTAGGCATAAATCTACATCCATGTTTCATCCTCTCTGTGGAAGGCATTTTTGAGGACGCAAACAAGATAATTTTCCCAGATGTTGAAGAAGGCTTTGATGGAATTATAGGGCAAAGAGGTTGAAATAAGACTATCAAGACAGGGGCTCCAGTTCAGCTTTTTACATCCCAATTAATTAACTGGCTTTTCATTTTGGAATATGTCTTTGTATTTGAATAGACTGTAGCAGGATATCACACAGTTGTTGTCATTCATGTCTCTTGTACTGTGAGGAAACAAATAGGGTTTTATTATTTACTATTAGGAAATGAAAGATAAGAAAAAAGCATGTTTACACCAAGTGAATAATCTGTTTCCCGGTAAGAATGTCACATATGATCCATCCTTACAATAAAAAACAAGTTTTGAAGAGACAAATGGGAAGCATCTGAGCTGCGAAAGTGAGTTTGGCACATGGTTCAAAATGAGCAGGGCTAATTGTTTGTCACCTAGAAAATTAAGAGCGAGGCGAAAGGAAGCTTTTCGAAATACTTGGTCACATATCAATGACACATATTAACATACCCAGCTATCCAAAATTGTGGCTTTCCATCACCAATGACAAGCTCTGCCTTTCTCCCCCTCTGTTATTGTATGCTTCAGACAGGACTTAAAGACAGCTGGCATTCTTCCTAAATGTGCTGAGCCATGATTGATTGTATCCCCTCCTCAAGCTTGCCATATCTTGAAAACAATCCACCTTTTGTCTCATCGTTAGTTGCCACTGAGCAGATTGTTGAAGCTTACTTCCTTCTCTGTGACAGGTTCTTTAAAGCTTGTCAGCTGTCCCTGAATAACCTTCGACCTTTTGGTATGGTTCACAAGGTCTTATGTTTTTCCCCGCAATGGGACACTTCTACATCATAGCTAAAACACATTTTCAGCTTCGATAAATAATAAATAATAAATTAAAAAAAAAATATCCATAAATGTAAAACAAATAACTAATGGAAGGAAGGAAATGGGATGTGCTGGGAGAAGATACAAAATCGTCACTTGGAACAGCTCACATTTGAAATATTACAGCTCATTGGCAAATAGCAGTTATGTAGAGCTGCTGCAGTAGAATAGCAGTTGAAGAATGTGTCCTGTTTCATGAATGTTTCCAAAAGTTCATGGTGTATTTTTAGAGCATAATCTTACAGTTTAAATAATCTTTTTGGTAATGTGTAACATTAAGTTTTAAAAAAAGGCTGGAAAATGAGCTGTTATTGTAGAGATGTGTGAGCTGAGGCTTTTTATTTACTTTCTAAGTCTGGTAAGTATTTCTTTTCACTGTTAACTTGCCACAAGAGAAATAAACCTAGAATAGGTGGGAAATAAGCATCAGTTCTGCTCCAGACACAAATTCCATCTATTAAGGAAGAATCAGTAAATCTACTCAGGCTTGAATTTCACTTATGACAACTGAAGCTCTGCTGCATTCATTGAAGAGTGCTGAGAGAGAAAAATCATGCAGCCAAAGCCTGCTGATTCAGTTATTGATCTAGATTTGTATCTTTAAATGTTTTACCATGAGGAAAATGGGCACATTGCTGAGGGTTTATTGATTTGTCCATGTACTAAAGGTAGTTTTTTTTTCTAGGGGAAGGAAAAATGGTGGTCCTTGGAGAAATTCGAAAGAGGGGGGGTACTGTATGCTATGCCGAAGACTGTAATGTCAATAACACCTGATGAGATATGCAGGAATAAGGACTTGGTGGTTGATAGTTGTCTATGGAGAACACAAAAGCATTCAAACAGCTGTCCTCTCTGTTAGGCCTAACTGATGGGAAACACAAATCACTTCCATTCATAAATGAAGAAGAAAACAGTTTCCATCTTGTTTTGAGCTTTACCAAGATAAATACATGGATAAATTTCAAGAAGACGAAAGCTCTGGCAGAAGGCTCACAAAGCCATCTGTTGCAACAAGTTGAGATCATATACAGTATATGCCTTTTAAAAAAAATTACCGCTATGTTTAAAATTGATAGCTTCATGATAAAATAAGTTAGTTTAGGAATGAACTACTTTGGCTGTATGGTGACCCCTTGGGTAAGTAAGGGAGCAGCTGAAAGTACCTTCTTTTGATGACTGACTGAATTATGTGGAAGTCTATCATGAATTATGTCTAATATGAAGTCTAAAATCTTTTTTAAAAAATAAATTAAATTCCTGCATATATGTGACGATTTAACTGGAAAAAAGTTTTAGTTTTTTCAGTCTTCTTATTAAAATAAATAATGATGACATGACGACACAGTTCACATCGCTAACACGTTTCTTTTTAAGCGTCGCGTTGTTTTGTGCTGGAAAAGCTGGATTTTAAAAATGCCTTGAAAGGCACTAAGTGAACACTTCTCCAAACATAGTCTCTCCCTGTGCACCATCTTCATGGTGATGACAAATGACCCTGAGCTAATACGGAGAGCTCATTAAGGCTCCAGGGAGCTGCAGGATCAAAGTGGGGATGTGTGAGTTGGGGGGGGCAGGGCTGTAAGGTTAAGAGTCTGTGTCACTTCCTTGTGAGTTGATGAAAAGTATAGAACAGGGTTGTGTCTCTGTGGACAGCTATAGGTATGCGCATTTGTGCGTGTGTGTTTTCCGGGTTGGGCACAAAGTTTCTTAGAGCCTCGTCTTGTGAAAGATGAATGAGACGAGTGTTGGACTTCCATGTAAGTAAAGGCTTGTAAAGCCAAGGCTTACATTATTTATGTGTATTTTTCTGAGGAAAACAGTGTGCTAATTATAATAAAACAACTAAAGAAAAGTGATTTACAAAGAGCGAAACCCAAAAGATAATTATCTGTAATAATCAGCACTGATCATTGTCTCCTTTAGAAATTCTTGAAATTAATTCTGAATCTGTCTCTCCCTTTACATTACCCAGAAAACCCTGCATGCCCTAGGAAACCAAGTGTGGGTGTGGCCTGAAAAAGAAATATGGCGACCCATCCTTTGTTTCTGAGGTCCTGCAGAACTCTGCAGACTTTTAAAATCGTGTAATAACTAATGTTCAAGCGAAGCATTCAATTTATGAGGATATTTATCACGGCTGCTGCTTTTCCTTGCTTCTGATTTCACCTACTGTAAAATATGTAGCCATATAGTATCTCTTTTTCTCCACAGGGAACACACATGGTTGCAATAATTCAGCATCACTTGTCCAAACTACGGCTCTTTGCATCACATTGCATGAAAGGATTTGAACAGGCTATTGATAACGCATCTTGCGTGCTCAGCTGGGGACAATTTTGTCTAAACTGACTGCTGTGGCTTTGTGTCATTGTCAGGAAGCAGCTTTCACATACACAGACTCAAATCCTTTATTTACTTATTTTTTTGAGAATGCAGATTTGGGGAAACAGATATATTATCAAGTATTTTACCTGAACAACATAAACAGTTTTTCATACCCTGTTGTCCTTTAATAACTCTGGCCAAGTCATCGGTTGCTCCATGGGTGTCTTCCCCCTGCAGGATCAACATAAGAGTATGTTAAAATTGAAAACCTTTTTTTTTTTTCTGAAACCAAAGGCTTTGTTTCACTGCTCATTGAAAATGCATGTGCCTTTAGATTAGCCTTTGCATGAATAGTTAAAAAGTGGTACATTGAAGAAATAGGACTTATTCCTTTAGCATTACCCCTTCAAAAGCTAAACAAATCTTAAAAGCCATAATTAAAAGCATGTTATTTCATAATAGTATGTTAATAAAAAAGATTATGAGTTTCACTAAGTGATACAGCAAACTAATTTAAACAAACACTGTTGTCGTGTTCCTTCAATCTAATAAAAAACAAGCTGCCAAATGATCCATTTGTAAAAAAACGGATGCTGTTTCCTGTTTTTTCCCCAAACTGTTTCTCCACATTGGGATTTTAAAATTTCCTGTTATTCAGAATAAACAAACTCAATGTACAGTGAGGGGCCACATTTAATCGTTTTAACAGATGGGGACAAGATACTAAATAACATTTCCTTTCCACCTTCTCTGACAGGAGATGTCTGTATCTGATGTCTGCATATCTCTGACAGTGTATCCCTTTTCAAAACTGGTCCTGTAACAGTGTATCAAGGACTAGAACTAATGTGGCAAAAAACAGTACTGTAACATTTAACATTCATTGATCAGGATAAAGTCTATACAGCTATATTTGGATTGTAGGGGCAATACTGTATCCAGGCACATTTGGCACTTTCTCTTTTTCACACCACTGTCTTTTAACCTCATCTGACAGCTATAGGTAGTGGCGTGGGATAGTAAGGGTGGTATGAAAAATTGTAGTGTTTTCAATAGAAAGCAGTTTAAACAGTGGGGACTTCAGTAAAACAGAAATAAGCACACAAAAAAAAGTATTTCTGTATATCAAATGAAAGCAATACGTTTTACAAACGAGAAACTACTTAAAGTACTGCAATAAATGAAAATGTCTTCCTTTGTTGCTCAATTATAACTACTGCAGATGTTAGCGACATTTACCAGACCTGCCTGTTATAAATCTTCAGCCAACAATCAGCCTACTATAAAAATAATACTTAGAGCAATAGCTCATTGCCATGTGTCATAGATCATTCATATTAATATGGTTTCTTGTTACTGCTTCATGTATATTAGAAGATAAAGGAAAATTTGTGTGGTGAAATTACACCAGATTAGAAGTTTGGGAAAACCAAGTAAGAAGTAAGGTTAGATAAATGTAGTAAGACTTTGAAAAGAGTTATAATATAAAAAAATTTGACCTCAACTGAGGACTTTTAGTTGGGTAGTAGAAGGGACACTTAGAAGATCTCCTCAATTCCACTGACATGCCTTCTGTAGAGGAAGCAGAGTCAGAGGGACAAAAGGGATGACTAAGCCATCACTGGAGGTGAGGTCACTGAGGTAGTTCGGCGGAATTTCATCCTGAGTTTCTCAAGGCTCTGGATGTTGTGGGGTTGTCACAGCTGAACATGTTGTGGAAGTTGGGGAGATTGTGCCTGGACTGAAAAACTTGGGTGGGGGATCCCCTCTTCAAGAAGGGGGTCTGGATGGTGTGCTTCACGTTTAGGGGGATCATACTCCTCAGCCTCCCCTGGCAAGGTCTTAGTTCATCTCTCTTGGGGTGCCCTGTGGGTGAAGAGTGTTAAGGTTCGGTGGTCTCAGGATTGTGTCTCTGCTTTTTGGCTTTGTCGTGTGATGACCTCCAGCTTGCACTTGAGCAGTTTGTGGTTGAGCAGCAGGGATGAGACTTTCTCCTGTTCTTTAATTGTGCTTCATGAGTGTCCTTAAATCCTGTCAATAGATTTCAATTAAATTTTATTTGTATAGCAATAAATCACAACAACAGTTCCTCAAGATGCGGTATATTGTAAGGTAAAGACCCTACAATAATACAAAGAAAAAAATAAAAAGAAAGGAAAGAGGCAAACAAACAAAAACCCCACAAAGAGTTTATGATGCAGTGAGGCCAAAACTCCTTTTCTCCCATTTAATTAAGCTGCAATGTTTTATTGCCTGTGAATTAACTTAGTGAACTTAGCCTTCAATCTTCTTCTTTCAGATGTTAACGAATGTGAAGTGGATGAAGGCGGCTGTCAGGGGTACTGTTGCAACACCATTGGCAGCTACTACTGCAAGTGTCCTGAAGGCAGTAGGCTGGGGCCAGATGGCAAGGCCTGCAATGGTAAGGTGGACATCTAGAAATAGCTGGCGTACAAACACTGACTCTCTGCCCAACTGGGGTTAACGTAATTGTTATTAATATAATATAATATAATATATTGTGCCTTAAAGCTACCCTGTGAATTTGTTATCATTTAGTAGTGCTATGACTCTGTTCTTAAGCGGTCTCTGTAACCGAGTTCATGTAATTCAGTACTAATGACTACTGAGTACTGAGTGTCATGTTTATAGTATGTGTCCCAGCTTGTGTAACCCCGTAGCAAGACGACCCCTAGCTGATTAATTATGACATCATTATAAAGCTTTTGCACAGAAAGCCATAAATGCGATCATCTTCTCTTCCAACATTTTATGGCAGTCCACTTTCCTGCTTCAATTTACCTTTAGTTTGAAATCATAAATACACTAAGTAATTAGTTACAGGAACTACTATGAAGGCATTTTTGCGTGGGCTTACTTTGGCTGCTTGTCTGCCTGTGGTCAGCTTTTTCCCACCGAGATAACATCGCAATCAAGACACAGTCATGGAAATTCTGTGCAATTCATGAGGGTGAAAACAAAGCCATAAGGTTATGATTGGCACCTAATGTCTCTACTCGTCAGTTGTTTTTATTTTTGATGCAACTCCCCATTTGAAACAGTTAAAGTTAAGGCACCACAACTGCTTGGTTAGGAAAAAATGTTAGTTCTTTTGTTTTTTTTTAAATGTTAAAACAGGCGATTTTACAACATTTATTCCATTTTAGAAAGCCAGAAACCAGTGCAGACCTTCCAGATGTGCTCTTTTTCCCTAAGCTGTAGAGCTGCATCAAAGCAACATACATACCTAGTCAACTGCAGTGATGCTCCTGCAGCAATAATAATTAGGATATTATGACTGGCGTGATCCATTTTTTTAAAAAGTATCTGTCCATCTTCTTCTCCTTCTTTTTCCTTTCTCAATCTCTTGATTAGAAGCTTGATTAGAAGCTTTACTGCAGTTGTTTCTTTATGCTGATGATGTACTCAGTCTGCATCTATTGTATAGGCAGACACATGCCATCATTCACATGGTACTGTCTACCTTCAGCAATAGCACACAAAAAATTGTCACTGTACATTTAATTCAGGCCTTTATTTTACCATTCATCACATTCTTTTCGGCCTGTTTAAACTCAGAGAGAAAAATGTTAACTTTATAAACTTTTACATAGTGACACACTTATTATTTTGACTAAAAACATTGGTGCCATCTATAAATGAACGTTAGCTTTGCATTTGTTCACATTCATCCATGTGAGGTAATCCAGTGGCCCTTGTGTTTATTCAGTGGCCTTAGTATTTATTGAATCTGCTACATTGAAATGATCGGGCCTTTGCTGACCTACACATGCATCTGTTAACACGGGCTGTGCTGATATATTGTAACAAGCATGCCCTCTCAGTTCATCTGTCTGCTCTGAAAGAAATATGCCGAGTTAGCGGTGCGCCCATTTGTTCCTAAGAGTGTCAACAAATACCCCTGATCTTTGACCTTTAAGACAGGATAGTGTCACGCTAACATTTTTATGTCTGACAGGTTGCTGGAGAAGTCAAGAGTGAGCAGCATTAGCAGCTGTTCATTTCTTATTTTAGGGACTTTTGAATTGTAATTTGTAAAAAAAAAAATACAGCCTGGTACTTAGGATTTTTCACTTGCACTTTTTAACCAAACATGCATAGACTTACACTCCAATAGATGCATCAAGGGCAACTTGGGGTTCAGTCTCTTGCCTAAGGACACTTCGATATGCAGGTTGGAGGAGCCAGGGGTTGAACTACTGACCTTTACAATTTTCGGGCGACCCATTCTATCTCCTGAACCACCGTTGCCCCATTTGTTCGCTACATGTGGTTAAATTACCGGCAGAAAAGAGTGTTTTTGACTTTAACCTGTGACAGAAAAGAAAGTGACATTTTTAGAATAGAAGAAGAAGAGATTGGTGAGAGAACTTACTTTGAGGTCTTTTAGCATTCAGACCACCTTAAAAAAAAAAACATTCTACCTCATTTGTGCCACTAAAGCAGTTCAGCAGCATGTTAGTAAGTCTGCTGTTTTGCCTAATTGTAGGTGACACTTCCAGCCCTGCATGCACCTCACTCACTCAAAAGCTGCAATTGTGTGTCTCATGCTGAAATCCTTTCAACCTGGGAAACATCCATGTATATGTTCAAAGAATGGGGCAAACCATTAGGAATGTCTTTATGCTAATATAGGCTTGCAATCACTTTGGAGAGGACTACCCACATGGGTCTGCTAGAGGTTTAAATGTGTAGAGAGCAAAACACAAACACAAATAAATGCACACATAAACTATCTGAAAGTGATTTAGTATATTTGTAGTACTTGGGAAATTCTCTGACCTCGGAGAAACCAAAATGATGGTTGTGTTGTGCTTGCTCAAATAAACTGAACCACATGTTCCTGGGAAAAATACAAAAAGAAAACACAAAATGAAACTTTATTTGGCCAGTCATTGCACACACAGACATAACCTTCATTAGTGTAATCTGAAAAAGTCAGAGACTACAAGCAGGAAGAGTTTTGGAGGATCTTATGAGCACCGTCCCCAATATGTATACAAGAGTTGAGGTTTCAGGTTTTTGGTTTCACGGCTTCCTTCTCTCTGACACCCATAAAGAACTGTAGGAAACACAGTGATCACATGAATACTGTGCAAAGAGCATGATAAACCACTCGTCATTCACACCAAAGAAAGCGTAGTTGTAAATTTCTTTCCTTCGGAGCTCAGAGTACATGTGGTTTGTGCCGCTGATGTTCACCGTTTTATAGTTTTGTTCACAGGAGAGAAAATATACATAATATACCGTTAGCTTTTAGTGTTTTTCTTCACTATTAAAATTGGAAGAGCTGATGGGGGAATAAGCTGAACAGCACACTTAATAATTAACATTTAAAGCAGGAGAAATTGGAGCTTTGATTAAAATTACACAATTACAGCTCTTTATTCCACAATGCCGTAAAATTGCGTTGTTCAATTTCCATTATTTGGCCTGCGTCAAACAGAATGTTTAATTAGACCACCTCAAAGCCGGGTGGGGCTTTTTAAATTTTTTTTTATTAAGGATGTAATAAATTCCTTGTTTCTAAAAAGCTCATTTTAATCCTTCATTAAATTAAGTGTTGTTCTCTCACAACTGACCACAGTTACCGGTGCCTCATTGCTGAGCACAGCGCAAACTTTTAATCAAGAAGCAGAGAAACTGTTCCATATTCATCACTGTCATGGCTGTAAATTTCATATTTGAATCAGTCAGAAGCAAGGCATGGTGCATGCATATATACAAATATATATCTGTATTGCATATCTGTGTGTTCAGATGTAGACGAATGTGAGGAGCTCAACGGAGGATGCCAGCAGACATGTGTCAACACACCGGGCTCCTATCACTGTGAGTGCAGTGAAGGCTTCCGTATGCACGCAGATGGTCGAACTTGTATCGGTAAGTACTAAACAAAAAGGATTTATTGTACTTGTGAAAGCTGTTTTCTGTCTACTCCTCCCAGCAGTATTTTTCCCACATTAATAATTCTGAATTTTTTGCAATCATTCTCTTTGTAATAACACAGATAAAATACAGTTTTAAAAAATGGTTTGAATTTATTACACTTTGGAGGAATAGAGAATTTGCTTGTGAGCTTTCTTTCCAAGCTTTTGATAGGAATATTGATGTCAATCTCACCATTAATTTTATGAAACTTAAGCAACAGATCATCTGAAGATCAGAGCCCTTTACTACACATGTTCATAACATTAGCTAGGTTATGCCATACAAATACGTGCATTATCAATGTGTACCCCTTACTTGGAACATGGATCTAGAAAGTGTGAGAATCCATCAGCATCGTTGTCTCTGATGTTTTTAGTGTTTATGGCAATATTTAGTCATTTTTTATAGAGATACTGTAGAGTCTTTCTTATAGCATCAGCAGCTTATTTGGAAATTTAACAGTCAAGCGCAAAGCTCAAATTTTTAATTTGATTAAAATAGCAGTAAAAATCATAGAAACAGCACTCCTCACTCTTCATGATATTTTTATGCAGTCTCCCGTGTTTGGCAGGCTAACTGCATTTTATCTGACCCCTTACATGTGTTGTTCTTTGTTTGTGTTGATGAACTCTGGTAGGAGGTACAGGGTCCCCTTATGTAAGTATAACTGCTATAAATATTCATTTAATCCTCTGTCAGTTAAACTGATAAATGAACAGCTCATGACTGAATGACAAAGGGGAAGGTTTTTGAGGTTAACTGTTCTTAATTATCCATTAAAAGTAATTTATTCTTAGGTCTGTGTGCAATTTGGGTTTTTTTTTTGTCATGATTTGTGTTGATGCAGCATCTTTACTTATCTTATCATATCAAGATTGCAAACTGGAGGCATAACTGACATATAAACTCACCGACCACGACATTAGGTACACTTGCTCAACTGCCGGCTAACACAAATGTGTAATTTATTAGTAAACAACTCAGTGCTTTTAAACATGCAGACAGGGTCAAGATGATCTGCTGAACTTCAAACTGAGCATCACAATGGGGAAGAAAGGTTGTTGGTGCCACACAGGCTAGTCTAAGCATTTTAGAAACTGCTGATCTACTGGGATTTTCCCACGCGACCATTTCTATTGTTTACAGAGAATAGTTTGAAAATAGTTTGGGCGAAAATGCCTTGTTGATGTCAGAGGTCAGAGGAAAATGGCCAGACTGCATCAAGCTGACAGGAAGACATCAATAACTCAGATAACCATTTACTACAGCCACGGTATGCAGAAGAGCATCTCAAGATATCAAAACTTGGGCTACAGCAGCTGAGGATGACAGTGGGTGCCATTCCTGTCAGCTAAGAGCAGGAACCTGAGGCTACAGCTCACAATAGAAGTCTGAAAAAATGTTGCCTGCTTAATGAGTCTTGATTTTTGTGGCAACATTCAGATGGTAGGGTTCAGACTGGTGGTGTTGACATAATGGTGTGGGGAATAGTTTCTTAGCACAAAGCTCAAATCATATCAAACTGGTTTCTTGAACATGTCAACATATGCCACTGTCACCAGATCTTAATCCCATAGTGGGAGATATCATGGATGTGGAGCAAATGTGATTCTGTCAGGTCAACATGAACCAAAATCTCTGTGGAATGTTTCTGCCACCTCGATAAATCTGTGCCACAAAGAATTAATGGAGTTCTGAAGCCAGTACTCGCAAGGTCTACATAATGAAGTGGCCAGTAAGTGTTTAGTCCAATGAAAACCAGACTTCATTGGTAGCAGCCACTGAACACAACTAATGCCACAACTAATTTCTTCACTTTGGGTTTTGTACAAATGTAACAAACAGACAGTGAAAAAAAACAGAGAATGAAATCGTAGAAGCACAGAGCTTCATTGAATAATCCTTGTGAGAAATTCAGATACGATTTAAAAGGGGAAATGCAAGGTGGTAAAGTACTTTTACCCTTTAGGGCCATAAAATTGGTCATTTAATGAAACAATTTGTTACTTGGAGAAAATCTGTTCTCTGTTTCTTTTGGTCCTATGTATGTCCCCTAATGCGCTCAGTTTCCAACTGCAGCTTTGTGTTAAAGGATAGGTACGGATGCAGAGCGATGGCTAATTGTGTCTGTGGAAGTCATCAGTGTTAAAAGTTTGCCGTTCATTCAGTTTTACAGCCTGTGTCATCATGTCTGTGTTTAGAGCACCCAGAAGGTACACGGCTAATATTCATATTTGGCACATCATTAAGTTGCAGGAATGATAGGATGGAAAGCTCATTAGAAAATAAACCAGGGGTAGTCACTGGACCAACAGGCCTATTGAAGACCTTTTTTTCCCCAGTTTCCTGCAATTACCCAAGTGTTTTCCAAAATTATACAGCTGTGCAATTTGAGCTGTGGAAGGCATTTTGGATTGCCAGAAAAATTCAGTTATATTTATCATCCTTTCTAAGTTACTGAAAACTTAGCGTGACTTTCATCCCCATTAAATCTGCACTTGAGCACCTGAGCGGATGGGCTTTATGATTTTTTTTTTTTTTTTTTTTTTTTTTATTCCCTTTTTTTTTTTTTTTTTTTTTTTTTTTTTTTTTAAAATAAAT
>VVHJ01017589.1:3260-16476 GCA_015107715.1 Tylochromis polylepis
TGCACAGACAGGTTTGAAAAACAGTCCATGATAAAAACTTTGCAATCCGATCCTTGTTTGACACTGAAGGAAACTATGAGTTATTGCCACACGCAAGCTTAGATGGAATGCCATGACTACAGTAGATATGCTAATGGTGAAACCCAGCGAATGATACAGTGAAGTAGTGATTTTAGTTGTGATGGTGATGACTCAATGGAATTTATGCACGGCTGATGTTTCCTTGTCAGTAATCTGCTCTAAACCACAAATAAGAGCTTAACTCAAGCAGAAAGGTCATTTCATACCCTGTCAGAGTAAAGGCCAATTAGACTAATGGATAATGACAATCTCACTCAGATACATGAGACTGAAGCCTTCTTATGGCCTTTGTTGAAATGTCTTTCTCACCACTTCTATATTTACCACTTTAGTCTACACTCTGCTGAAGAACTGTTTCACTTGCCCTTGGCATAATGTCTTGCATTTCGAAATCAGTCGCTTAGGATCCTCCTCTTGATGCCTCCCAGGTGAGTGAGAGTCTGCTCAGTGTGCATCTATGTGGGGAGAATCCCAGGGATCCACTGGACTATCTCATAGCAGAGGTCCCTAATAAGGTCTTGTCACAGATGACTGGAACAGACGTCTTCAATGACTTGAACCGAGAGTGGACTTAAAAGCAAGGATCACACAGCACTCACAGTGAAGGTCTGTAATCACAGTTTTGATGAATGAAGCAGGGGTCACACACAAGAAAGCAACAACAACAAAACAACAAAAGGAGCACGCAAAAGGCAGGGTCAAAGTCCCAGATCCAAAACTCAAACACAGAAGCTTAGAGGGTACAAGCTGAAAACAGCTGGTGAGGCAACCAAAGGTCCAGAAAACAGGATGCAGAAACAAAAGGGTGGAAGTAGAACCAAAATCAATTCAACAGATGAGTAATTTCAAAATAAAAGAGGAAGTAATTATTTACAATCAATTTATTTACAATCTACAAGAGTCATCTGATGCTGTCATAAAGTAGTCCTACTTTAAGAGAGACTGCGCCACACTATTTATTCAATATGGGCATATTGTAATCTGATGCTATAAAGTCTCTTCTCTAGGCAGTTAACAGAGCTCAAATGTGAAAACTAGAATTATGAACAGCACCTTTAACCTCAACCTACGCAATAATAAAGGTGCTACCATTTATTTCAAAGTACGCTGCTTCTCTTCAGATAAATTAAAGTACGTTTTTGGGTTCAGACATAAAACCCATTTGTTTTTTTGAGGAAGGACACAGCTGCACTTGGAGCTGACAGAGGCCATTTCATCTCCTTGCAGAAGCTCCTCACGGCCGCAGAGTGCCAGTACCACCAAGTGGCTCATTGGAGCATTTCATCCTGGGAAATATAGACACAGTGGCACCCTGATGAACAGTGACAGGAACACTTAGTCCTTGCCTTTTTTTTTTTATTTAATCACTTACACAAATACACACAGGCACTCGTGTCCACTCGTTTCATGTCCAGCATTTCTAACCAGCCACTCTCGGATGATTTAAGACTGGGGCCATTCTAGTGGCAGAACAAATAAAATGCAATTTCTTATTTACAGAACTGTAGTCTGCAGAGTGTGTTTGCACTTGATCCAGCTGTCAAGACATGATTAAAGCGTTGAGTGTACTGCGCAATTTTATCAATAATTCCCCATGTAACATACTAAGAATACCCAACAAGTGCGTGAACGTGGCAACTGATAATTAGTTTTCAGCTCAACTCAGTTCAGGTTTATTTAGGAAAGCACCAAATCACAACAACAGTCACCTCAAAGAGTTTTATATTGTAAGATAAAGACCTTACACTAATAGAGAAAATCCAACCCAACAATAAAACAACCCACTTTGAGTAAGCACTGGGCAACAGTGGGAAGGAAAAACTCCCTTGTAACAGGAAGAAACCTCCAACTGAACCAGACTCAGGGAAAGGCAGCCATCTGGCGTGACTGCATGGGTGTGACGGTATAAAAAGTAAAAGCTCTCTTTATTTAGCATGTATTTGTTTAATGATTTGAGTATTTTACATGTTATTGAAATGTACATTTTATTAAAAGAGATTCTTCAGGTGAAAAGATGCTTTTATAGGGTTTTCTTTTAATGTACCATAGGTGTGATTTACCTTGGAGTTGCTCTGAGGAGGATGAGAAAAACATGTTGCCAGTGTTTTTTTCTTCTTTTCTTAGAGAGTCATTGTACACTGAATTTGCAAGTGCTTGGGTCTCAGTGTACTGATAAGGTTTGCTTGCTGTTTTTTCCTGGCAAGTCTTCCTGTGGGTGTGTGACTGTTGTCAAGGCAGACAACATTGGTAATCTATTACGCTGAATTTGTGAACGTGTCTCTGAAAACAGTTAACAGAGTGGCACAGACCATATGTCCTGTTGCTTTTTTAACTTTTTTTTCTTCATTATTCTTAAAAAAGCAAAAATAAATCACTGTGCAATTTCAGAAGATCCAGATTAGACAGGGCGACAGCAAAATTTCCACTTTAAGTGCGGGTTATGATGACAGATTGTCAACTGAAACGGTGTTTGCAGATCTTTTTTCTTTTTTTTTCATCTCCTGTGGAGCTGAAGAAAATGGCCAAAGACTTAGCAGTGATGTCATGCAGTTTTCAAAAGTCCTTTCGCTGCATTTGTCAAACTTAGAGGTGATGTCATTCAGTTTGGAAGAGTCCTTTCACTGCATCTGTGAAACTCAGGAAGCACTACCGTCCCAGGCCCACACACACAGTACACACATTCCAATAACATCATCCTCTCAGCCCATATTTTTCAAGGCTACTGCTACTTTTATGTCTTCATTCATTCTTTCCCAACATATAATTATCAATTTATGCCACTTCTTGAGTTTCTCCCTGAAGTGTTTTTGTCAATAATATTGAAACAGCTGCTCTTTGGAGAATGAGCCTTGAATAAAACAAACAATTTGGGGGGGAAAAGGTCATGATGAAAGCAACATTTACAAGTAAATCTTTGTCTCATGATTTTATTTTATTTTTCTTTTACATTTTTAACACTAGCTACCTGATCAGTGCTTTATTACCAAATTCAGGTAGCGAGCCAGCATTTATTATTCGCATAAATAGAGTTATTCTTAAACACGATCTCCTCCTTGTATACTGTTCTGTGGGATTTTGATCTGCTGTGATTTCTTCTCCATTCAGCCAGACAAACAGCTGCCTGTCTTTGTACTGAATCACTGGTCTGTTATTAAAGGTGTATTTATCCATCACTCTGCGTGGCTGCACAGATAGAAACTCATTGTTCCCATCACTCACACACATACACACACACAGTGATGGATCTCTGGCTTCATTATCATGGACCTCTCTTTACAGTGGGGAGAGAGAGCACAGGGTGCCGTCAGCCCGGGTCAAGGGGCTGGAAAAGATTCTCACTACAAAGGTGTGTGTGTGTGTGTGTGTGTTGACCGAGCAGGGGTCGGTCAGGGGAATATGCGTTTAAATTCATGGGTCAGATTTTTTCCTGGCTATGTATGTACAAGAAAGCATATATTCAGATGTGGGTTTGTTTGAGTTGTACCTACCTGTGGATACTTTTGAGTCCCTGTTCAGCGGAGTGTACCTCTGCCCTCGGCGGCTGAACAAAGCCAGTGTCTGTGAACAAATCGTAGTGTAATAAGCAAAGTAAACTTTCCAAGGCCTGCTCCACTTTCCTAAAAAGACCCTGAGCTCATTGTACTACATGCGCATCACTCTGCTTGCATGTGTGCAGTCTTCACTGAAATACTGAATTGTTATCAAGGTTGCTGCTTCCCAGTTGAGCTTCTCTATTAAACTGACCAAGTGTAAACTAGACAACTCTTTTTTTTCCCGTTCTCATTTTTTTTTCTTCATATTTGTGCTCCTCTGCACCACGTCTTTTCTCATTTTTCAAACTAATGCTGTATATTTTCTGCCTTATCTGATGTAAACAGCCCATCATAGACTCCGTGTCCTATTTATCCTCCCATCCCTCGCTTCTCCAGCCCTCCTTGGCCTGGCAGCCTGTCATTAGATCTGAGCTCACAGACTCATGGCTTTAATTGTGGCCTGCCTCTCTGCGTCTCTGGCAATTTTCTAGCTAGGTTCTACACAAGGGTGTAGTGTGTGTGCGTGTTTAGTGTTCACATGATGCATCCACTGTATGTTAGGTCTGTATGGCATACATAGGTGCTTTAATCCACACATGTATGCATTCGTTTCCATCTGTCAGTGACTCCCCACAAACTCAATGCAGGCTGGACATTTATCCAGGCTTGTGCTGGCAGGCATAATTGACCAGGGAAACAGAAGCAGCTCTGTTACTGGTCATTTATATATATATGAGGCACAGAGGGATGTTTTCATTTGTTAATAGTTTGGTGTCATATTACCTAGACAAACCAGGGTCTGAAATTGTAACTACATAAAGAATTAGAAGTTTTTTGAGTGGCACATTTCTATTCTGAGCAAGCACTGAGTGGAAGTTAAGCAATTATCTGTTGGTTAATACTTCAGCTCTTACATGTGCAAAATTTAGTGCATGTTGTAGCAGAAACTAGAAATAACCCAGCATTTATATCAAAATGCTAGCAGGCTAACCTGAAATGTCTACTGTAAGATTCTAGCACATGTAGGTACTTGGGAGATTCTGGTCATGCCAAAAGCTCTAAGCAGGCTGCAGTTCAACATAAAGGGTAATGTCAAGGGCAAGGAGAGTATTTACAAGCTTGATTGATTTGAGAATAAAAGTATTCAGCACACAACCAGCTGTGGTACCCCTGAAGTATGAGTCATTTGTCCCCTGTATTGCCCAAAGTCAGTAAAACATTTACAAGTAAGTTTGTATCACTGAAGAGCATGAGCACATGGTTGTTTCCTGGAAGAGGCGGTATTTACCAGTGCAGACTTACATGACAAATTCACAAAACTATCTGCATTCACAAAAGATTCAGTCATTCATTTATTTCTGGTCCACACTAATTGTATCTCTCCGTGACTTCACAGGCTCATGTTCGGATAGTGCATGTGACAAATACCCAGGTTAGCACACATGCAAACGATTCAGTTAATCAAGTTGAAGTAATTAATTTTATACAAAGAGGTATTTCTCCCAAACTGAAGGAGGCAGTGACTGAAGGAGAAATTAACCTATTCAAACAAATGAATTCTAATGACGCTTCAGAGACAAGAGTTGTTCATTTGGGTGAGAGACAGCCCAGACTTCCCCACTGGAAAAGACTGAAAGGGAGGAAAATAAAAACAAGAGAAGGGACCCAGAAGAAAGTAAGATGGGAGGATGAATAATCCTGTAATGAGAGGAGCGGGGGTCTGCGTTCAAGGTTCTATTCAGATTTAAGGATTGTGCTCCTCAAAGACCAAACACAGGCTTCCTTGAGGTTTAAAAGCCTCATATCAGACAAAGCTTATTGTGACTGTGCAAATACAGTCCATTGTTCAGTGGTGAAAGGTGTATGGGGTGCATTCGACAGTATGTAGAATTTAAATGAAGTCAGGCTTATTTCAAATTTGAACTATTGTTCTTTACTGTGGACTTCATTAAGGACTAATTAAGTTTCAAATTTAATAGAGAAAAAATAAGTGTTTACCACAGTATACAAATACTATACATTCTGTAGCTAATATGCCTTACATCAAGTGAAGTTATTGTTAGAATTCTTTTTCACATTTAAATTGTATATAATGATTCGCTCTGCAAATCAGTTTTCTTAATCTTCTTAATATCACCATCCCTACAAAATCAGTACACCTTTTCCTATGTAAATATTGTCACTTTTTTCCTCTCTGGAAATAATACAATACATAACTTTTTAGTATTGGCAGGTCACTAGGACGTCCCTAAAAACAGAAATATTCTGTTAATCCATAGAAAAGGTTTGTTCATTCATTCATTGGCTCGTTCATTCATACTGGTTCATAGCGGTTTATCAAAAATTAAAAACGAGTATTTATGCATCTCAGATATTTAATTGAATACCTAAGGCAAAACAATAAATAAATAATGATTATAAATAAATAAATATAAATAATATAAATAAATCTCATCTTCGGTCATTGAGTAGTTTGTCTTTTACTTACTCCGTTTATTCTTAAGGAGAAAATATGAAGTCCGAAATGTATGCCTTCCTTCTATGAACTTTTATTTTACAAAGTCATGTAGTGGGTCAGATTAGACCACCTGGCACGCCATGTTTGCCACCAATGAGGTAGAAAAACACATATTAGTAATGAAATGAATCAAGGTTTTCTTGATTAAATTTGATGCAACACCTGAGTGCACGTTTGCCATATATGAAAGCGCGCATGTGCACTTACAATACGTTTCCGATAATACAGAATGTAGAAAAAGCCAATTACAAAATAAATTTTAGTTTTATATACTGTAAAACAAACAAACAAACAAAAACAGTATCGCCATCGCTCACGTGTCTGCCGCGCTCAGCCCCAGTCCACGTGGGTTCCCCTAGCAACCACAGGTTTCCAGGGTGACGAGCACACACAACCACAGGGTTGATTGTAAAGGGACAGAAAAGGACCAGATAGAAGAAAGTTTGTGTAATTGCCGATTTAAGTTTGGTCACAGTGACCTCACGGAAATGTTTGTTTGTTTTTTGTTTGTTTGTTTGTTTTTACCGGTTTACAGCTGTCATGTCGGAGGGCTTAAATAGAAAGATAAAGTAAATATTTTTGCTGCCGAGGACTGCTCTCTAAAGGTAACGACGTCGCTAAAACTTTACCAGCTGCTTAAACTACCATGTCGTAAGCTAGTCTGTAACACTCATGTTACAGTAACATAATCAGAATGGTTTACTAAACTATATATATGTGTGTGTGTGGCCGTGTGTTTTAAACTGATACCTCATTTCTCTGCTGTACTGTAGGCTGTGGCTTATATTCGTGTCCTTAATCTTTCACAGCCATAGAGAAAGAAGAGAAAGCTTGACGGAAAAAAAAAAGAAATGGAAGAGGAATACTCTAACGCTATTCGTCAGGTGACTGTAATTTAGAAATTAAACTTTTCCTTCCACCTCAAGGAGTTGTGACATTTATTAATCAACTTTCCCCACTTCTCTACACATACTCACCCTTTCATCTCACCATCATCTATGGTAAGTTGTTCATCGACTGTGTGGCTACTTCTGGTGTAACCGAAGAGTCATGGACAGAGGAGAATGAGAAAGCTGTGGATCAGTTTATTGAAGACACCTCTATCACAACCATGGTAGTCTACCTGGACACCAAGGTTGGACTTCGGGTGGAGTACTCGATGCCCTTACCGGTACAACACTCTTTCCTCATTGTGGTTGGTTGA
Organism: Tylochromis polylepis; assembly: GCA_015107715.1. Classification (NCBI taxonomy): domain Eukaryota; kingdom Metazoa; phylum Chordata; class Actinopteri; order Cichliformes; family Cichlidae; genus Tylochromis; species Tylochromis polylepis. Next base: position 10,597 of record VVHJ01017589.1, read on the forward strand.
TTTATTTCAGTTGATTTTACTGGTATTGTAATGTTTGAGAGGCATATAACAGTGCCTTTTTTGTTTTACTGTGCAGGGTATTTTCAGTCATTATTTGTAACTGTACTATAACTACTAAAAAGCAATGTTAAACGGAAATACTGGCTAAGACTCTGTGAGGTTGTCAACCTTATCTGAAGAGTTGGAGTGCTTCTTCTTCCTGATGTTTCGTTTGTTAATTCAGTTCCCTCCTTTGCCTTCTTTTCTGTCTCTTTTCACCACTGCATTTGAATATTTATCTTCATAGGGAGAGGTGGTAGGGCAGCTGTCCTATTTTGTCCGTGTGCCAGAAGCCATAATCACACTAGAAACGTTTGATGCAGCCATACAGTTTGGCACGGTGCGGGGCGACCCCATCCAGAGGCTGCTTCATGACATGACCTGTTTGCACGCCCCCCCAGTTGCTCTTAGTGCCTACAGGGAGCAGAGCATCAAGGACAACTATACCAAACACATGCACTTATATCTCGCCAGCCTTATAGGTGGGTAAATTATTTTTTTAAAAAGAAAGAGGCATTTCACTCTTTCAACACTTCGGCTCACATTATACGCTTTATTTGACTCCTTTCAAGTTATTTATCTTTGCTCTTTGTGCTATGATTTGTCATTGAGACTCTTTAGGGCTCATTAAAGAAGAATCTACACAGGCAGTTTTGTTAACTTCCTTTGAAGCATTTTTCCTCATCTTACTTAACAGAAGTACTTCCGCAAATATGTCAGTCTGTAACCCACCCCTCCCCCCCACCCCCGCTTGTTTATGCTTCCGATCCGCAAACCCTGAACATAGACAGTGAAAATCACACTGATCTTTTACTTCTGACTTTCTGCTGCTTTCCAGTTTGACTTTAGGCTTACATAGTATAATGCCTATGTAAGCCTATAATACCTTTATACCAGTGCCTTGTACTTTTGATGACAAATACGGAAGGCAAGCTCAGCTTTCCTTGGATATTTCTCCCAATATTCCTGCCAAATCATTCAAGCTCAACCCCACTGGCTGGTGAGCATTGTTAAACAGAACTGATTCAATCAAAGGGAAGCTCCTCTGTGATTGTGAATTGTCTATTTATATGTATGCATACAGTATTTCTTTAAATGGAGGGAAAGGTATTTTATGGGCCTCTGAGTGCAGACTGTGCTGTATAACATGAATAAATAGTAGAAATCACGAAAAGAATGGAACTTGTCAGATGACTTCAGTTGATGCCGTGAGTAGCTGATGGTCACATACGAGCATTACACACATGGTGTAATTTAATACTTTATGTAATTTTATTTTTGAACAGAGGATGTGCATAAAAAGTTTGGAAACACTGTTCTCTACATCCCAATGGAAGGCCTGCAGTGCAGTCCTGAGGAGGCCAGCAAGGACAGGAAGCTGATACAGAGAATGGAAAGTAAGCTAGAGGAGCTCTTTGTATGCGTCTGCATGCAGCTGATGAGGGTTGCTTTTGGTTTCCATTTATCTCTGAAGGGTATGGGTTAAAAGGGTCACACTTACAGATGTCTGTTCTCTGACTTTATACTGAAGACAACATTGAAACTGCACCATGAGCTTTCTGTCTCAGGCTCTCCAGTGATTTTATTTCATTAAAGGTCCAACTTACATCAGTTGCACCTGTTCATTGTTTTTGGCTACTTCTTTCTTTATCCATCATCTATGTTCAGAACTCCATTGTATTCTCATATCCATGACATTTCTGTACTCATATTTAGTGGTTATGGCATAACACCACTAGTTTATGTCTTCTGATTATGTGTCTTTCCTGTAATGTTTACTCCTACCTTAATTTCCCCTGCCCTCCACTCACATTTTCTACATGTTTTAGTTGTAATGATCCACTGGACTGATCAAATCAAGGAGCTACTAAATGCGCAAGATATAATGAACATGAGAGACAGCTGTGGTCCACTGCAAGAGATAGCCTTCTGGAAGACTCGCTCTGCCCAGCTGTTGAACATCAGCCGGCAGCTTCAGAAGCCAGGGGTCAAGCACATCCAGAACATCCTCCAGGTTGCAAAGTCTCTGTATGTACAGCACTTCTGTCAACTGGCCCATGAAATACAGGTACAGGAAATCTGCACAAACTCAGCTCATAGTAAAGATTTTATCAAAATAATTTCAACATTTTATTTACAAAACAAATGCTATTGCTATTCCTATTTATATATTGTAGTAAACACATGGCAGACCCGTCCATGTTCGCACGCTTTTCCGCATCTTTATTGCACACTTGTCTCACGGTTGCTGTCCCACACTCAGTAGCGCCGCAGCTCACAGCCCGACTCACATCAACAATAACCAGGTCCCAGTGCAGACTTTTTATGCCAGCGAGGCGTGATTGCAGATGCTGTGTAGGTGCATCCATCTCCCCTGCAACAGCACCGCAGACCACGCCCTGCCACATACCCCCATTGCCCGACTGAGGCTGGGGAGCCATCCGGCCAAACCTACTCCCACCCCCGTGAGCAGGTGAGGGAGTCAGCCCGGACCCTGGCCAAGCAACAGGGAGGTGTTAGTTCAGGGGGCCGGCTGGCCGCTGGTCCGGAGATCAGCCAATGGCAAGCAGGAGATGGCAAGCAATGGCGGCACTGCAGGCGTGGTCATGAGCCGGGGCTCACAGGCGGCTGGGCAGGTGTCCGGTGCGAAGGACCACACAGCGTGCCGGCCTCTGAGGCTGGTGCTCTGGGAATCCATCCTACCTGACAAACCATCCTACCCCTTGTTTCTGCGCATGTGCACAACATGGTTAGGGTTATTATCCCACGGGTAGGACGGTTTGCCAAAGTAGGACACTTTGTCAGAACACTAGTCTGGCCAGCACGCCGACCCTCCGGCTTCGTAGGACCGTCGCGTGCCTCGTCCTCCAACTCCGGCTCCGACACTGGTGGGGGTAGCGGCGGTGTTGGCAAGAACCAGATCAGAGCCGCCAAACTCTCAATCCTCTGCGTGACGCGCTCGACCTGGTCCTGCAGTTCTTCCCACAGGCGTTGCGACACATATATTCTGTGTTTATATATGTGTATATATGCTATATTTATGCTTATATTCATATTGTCTTATTCCCCTATTCCAATTCTGTACTTTGCAAATTTCTGTCGGTGTTCTGCTACTGGAAACTGAATTTCCTGGAGGAACCTACCCGAGGGCGGGCTATCTATCTATCTATCTATTGTGGTACAATGTGTTGCAGTCTAGAGTCACTAGAAATAAGCATACCTGATGCATTATTGCAGTATTTCTTTTAAGTCATTAGTTTACATCAGTTCTTTTTCACTTACAGATGGAGCATGTGCTCAACAGTGCTGCCTATTATTATAGCCATTCTAACTACTTGCTTCTTAGCTGGAAGGCTTGAATATGTGAACATGAAAGCTTTTGTGAATGTGACTGAAATAATAGTAGTAATCATTAATATCACCTTTACTTTCTGTCCAGGATTGTTCTCTTCAGGCCCAGTCAAATTTGACCTTCTTATCCATACTGAAGGAGCCTTGTGAAGAGCTTGAGCAGCTCAAGCCAAGCCGAATTACTTCCAAGTTGAAACACATTCTCAGTCTCATTCGAATCATCTGGGTCAACTCCCCCCACTACAATACCAGTGAGAGGATCATCAGCCTCTTTTGCCAGGTACCTGAATATTACTACATCAGAATAACAGGAAATGTTAAACTCACACTAGGTTTCAACATTAGATTTAAACCAGTGTCCTTTTCATTATTCAGTTCATTTTATGAATTTTATTTTGACAGGGCAGCGCTCATTAATCAACGCAAAATTAACTGTCAGTGAGTCATCCTTAACACTTAAGGCTGATTTTCATCTATTACCCCTGGCTTGTACTGTGTTATAGCCTAAATATCAAAATTTAAAAGTGTTTATATAAAAGTTCAGGTAATTTAATTGCAGATTTGGTGGATTGTATCCAACTTGTCATACAATATATCAAATGTGGAATGGTCATACTGGTTGTTTTTCATCATAGCTACTATATAAGCTATATAAACTAGGTCAGCTTTTTAAAATAAACCTAAAATTTTTAAACTGCCATTTTTTTCATGACCTCTAAAAAAAAAGGTTAGACCCAGAGCAGACATCTAGCAGTATTTGATCAGGCATATCAATGCCAGCACAAGCATAATTGAGGATTTGTTTTTTATTTTTCATCTGTCTGAGAGAACATCATCATCACCATTAAACAGTTTTTCTGGCGACCAGTCCACCTTTCTCCTATTTTGAAGGTTCAGTTCACTGCTAACCACTAAGCAAACATCCATCCTCTTTTAGGTTTCTGTATTGGTTAACATGCTTGCTACTGTAGATTGCTGTTGTGGCAGTCCTCAACATAATTCAGTTCCTTCAGTGAGTCTGGCACACAACTGGACAGACTTGAAAATGAGTGTGTTGGAGCTGAAGTCCATCTGTGGGCCAAGAGAATCACTTGAAAGACAGCTGACTGTATTATACGTTGTTCTGTTATTTATTTATCACATATTTTCATTTTGTGATAAGATATTTTTCTAGGAGCACCTTTTTAAGCTGTATTATTTTTTTGTTTTTGTGCCTTTGCCACTGGTGCTCTCCAGCTGCTTTAAGTTCTTTGGTTCTAACAAGGCATCATCATCATCATCATGATCATCAGAGAGACGATGAACACCCTCTTTGAATATTTAGACATCAGAGTTCTGATATCTAGCAAGTCAACGGACCAAATAAAATATCTGATCATTTTCATTGCATGACTTATTTTTACATTTAAAATGACAGCTCCACAAGCAGAGGGATAAATTATAATAATTATAAAATGTTTTGCTAGCATAACTTTTTTTTTTGTTGCTCAGATTCACTCTGTCTGGTTAATAAAATGCATATAATTTGTAAATTCTGAAGGCTACAGGGTAACGACTTGTGACTGGGGTAATTTAACAAGTATCGGACGGGTGATGCTTGCTTTGTTTTCCTTATAATAAGTTAATAAGAGCAAGAAAAAGGTTAGCTGCCAAATACTTAAAATATATTTTCCTGTGTTGCAGATGACTAATGAGATCATCCGTCTGTGCTCTCAAAGCATCTGTCTGGACAGGATTTTTGAAGGCTATGTGTTATCTAGCAAACAAATCCTCAACGACTGCATGCAGTGTTGCCTGACCTGGAAGGAAGTTTACCTGCGCGCCTCACAAATTCATCACAAGTAGGAGAAATCTTACATGCATATAAATGCAAAGCAGAGTCTTCTCGATTGTTTTAAACTCCTAAATGTGTTGTAATTTACAGTGGCTTGCAAAAGTATTCGGCCCCCTTGAACTTTTCCACATTTTGTCACATTACAGCCACAAACATGAATCAATTTTATTGGAATTCCACGTGAAAGACCAATACAAAGTGGTGTACACGTGAGAAGTGGAACGAAAATCATACATGATTCCAAACATTTTTTACAAATAAATAACTGCAAAGTGGGGGGTGCGTAATTATTCAGCCCCCTGAGTCAATACTTTGTAGAACCACCTTTTGCTGCAATTCCAGCTGCCAGTCTTTTAGGGTATGTCTCTACCAGCTTTGCACATCTACAGACTGAAATTCTTGCCCATTCTTCTTTGCAAAACAGATCCAGCTCAGTCAGATTAGATGGACAGCGTTTGTGAACAGCAGTTTTCAGATCTTGCCACAGATTCTCGATTGGATTTAGATCTGGACTTTGACTGGGCCATTCTAACACATGGATATGTTTTGTTTGAAACCATTCCATTGTTGCCCTGGCTTTATGTTTAGGGTCGTTGTCCTGCTGGAAGGTGAACCTCCGCCCCAGTCTCAAGTCTTTTGCAGACTCCAAGAGGTTT
>VVHJ01017592.1:11006-21432 GCA_015107715.1 Tylochromis polylepis
GTCATTCACTTTAAGTACATAGAAATGAATCAATGGATGTAAGAGTAAAGAAAGATCAAAAACAAGAGCGTAGGAGCTGCGTTCATGTCCAGGAACTAAATCTAATAAATGAAATGTGACTCAGACCTTGTGAAACTCTCTGCTTGTTCACCTGTTCATGAGCAGGTGAGCATTTGTGAGTTAGCTCTTTGTTGTCTCACACTATAACGTCGCTCAACAAAGCAAAAGGCTGAGCTTAATGTATCAGTGTCAGTGGTTAGATCCCAGTAATGTGGTACAGCAGCCAGTGCTGCATTATTTCTTGGCCTGGCTCCGTAGTTTCCTGGTGTTTCTCCTTCATTTGTCTGGCAGCTGCTCAGAGCCATGAAACAGCTCGCTGCGTAAGACAAGAAGACATAACGTGTTAATTAGTGAGTTTTAGAGGTGCTGACTCACTCTTTCTCCCTGCCTCCAGTCTTGCTGTTAAGCTAAGCTAGCAGAGGCTGTAGCTTCATATAGCATGCCCCATGCAGACTTACCTGTACGCTTCCCCACTTCCCCCTCGGAGAGGAGGCCTTGTTTCATCTGACTCCTCTTGTGGTACCTCATCGACCTGTTTGGTTTTCCGTTTAGCAGGAAAATCTGATATGGATGAAAATTAAGGAAGATGACCTTCTCTCTGTTATTATTAATAACAGTTTTTACACTTTCCAGATACATCAGTCCACAGAGGACTTAAACTACCGGACAGCGGTAAACACAAAAGAGCTGCTGATCTTTCACACGGTAACGTGATCCTTTTCTGTCCCTGATACCTCATTTCACAGAATCTGATGTGGTACTGAAACACCTTCACCTGCTGCTTGTGCAAAGTTGTTTAGTTGGAATTTAAAACTGAAGGTGTGCTAATGACCAGGTTGCAGTAAATGAAATGTCTTCAGTTTTGACTGCTTTCCATACACAGAGAGAGATAAATTAGTGGTACTTGTTCCTGTGACCCTGCTTGCATCCTTTCTGTTGATGTCACCGGTCTCCTCTGTAGCAGCAGAGTCCAACCCGAAGCCCATTAGAGGTACTTTTACTGCTTCTGTGTGCACGCCGGGATCTCAGTGTGTGCGAATCCTCTCTCAGATTCTGGTCCTTTCACGCTGCCTCTGTCTGATATTCTGTCACCACAGCAGCTCTGACCTGTCAAGGCATGAGCGCGCCGCCTCTGGGGGTGTCCTGTGGTGGTACTGGAGCAGATATTTGATCAGATTGTGATGTACAGAATTTAGAGGTCGGACTCCCGAGTGTGTCCCTCGAGCTGTTGCTGAGCCGTTTTTGCAGTTTGCCAGGGCACGTTGTCCTGGGGAGTGCCGTTGGCTTGGGAGGGGGTGTGTTTTGTCTGCAACAGTGGTGGGTGGAGGGGCCGTTCTCATTCCCAGCACTTCGAATGAGGATGTTTTCTCTAACCTGCTGGTGTCTTGGAATTGCACATAAAATGTTCTTTCCTCACCCTAAAAAAGCTGTTTTTAGTGCCCGAACCTGAGCAGCAGGTGAAAGTGAAGGTGAAATACAAATAAGAGAAAAAGAATCAGCAAGTGGAAAAAAGCAAAACCAAGTCGAAGCATAACGGCTCAAACAGGATGTGAACCTCTGCCACACCTCCATCCAATGTGGGCTGGGTCAAGGCACCAAAACATAACCTTCCTGTTATGCACAAGTTGTTATTATTATTATTACTGAGAACATAAATCTCCCATAGAGTCACATTACGTCCTTTGGAAACAACATGGTTGCATTTTAATAAAGTTTTAAGGGTTGCTTTCGGTAAAGATCAGAGCAGTGTGAGACAAGAGAAAGTCTCAGGCACAGCTGTGATCACAGGTTTACATGCACTCATTCATGCAACCTTTGCTGGCAAAGCTGCAAATGCAACAAGGACTTTTTACCACCCAGAGATGGAGCGGTCCAGACCAGGTTCCCACAACATCTCATGAAAACAGTAAGCCATTCTCTGATGGGGAGTTTATTAAAGACTTCTTGGTGGACTCTGCTGTGCTAAAATGTCCTGAGGAAAAGAAGCATTTTAAATATGAGGCAACATAGATCGAGGACTTTGCAGGAAATCTGGAGCTTCAACCTTGGCTCTGGATGAGAGGTGTGATGTCCGCGACACAGCCCAGTCACTTGTCTTTGTATGTGGCATAACAAAAAGAGATTACAGAGGGGCTGGCAGCAGTGCACTCAGTGAAAGGGAAAATGAAGAGGGAAGGGACTAAATTGGGGCCAAAATGGAACAAAACAGGGACGTAGATTAAACGGTGATAAAATCTTTGCCATTTTCACATTTTCATAGCCTATTTGTAACATCTACTCAACAGCAGCAGTTTATAAAAAGCAGAAGTGATTTCAGCTTACTGGCTGAACTGTTTTGTTTTTTTTTTCTTTTGTGGCCCTCCACAACAATCCCAGTTTCTCCTGTGACCTTGGGAAATTAATTGCCGACCCACAATCTAAATGCTCCAAATATGTGGTCAAAAACTATCATTAAAAGATGAATATACCCCTGTGGCAGGGGTGAGGAACTCCAGGCCTCGAGAGCCTGCAGGTTTTAGATCTCACCCTGGGTCAACACGCCTGAATCAAATGACTAGTTCATTAGCAGGCCTCTGGAGAACTTTAAGACATGTTGAGGAGGTCATTTAGCCATTTCAATTAGCTGTGTTGGATCACGGACACATCTAAAACTTGCAGGACACCGGCCCTCGAGGCCTGGAGTCCCCCCACCCCTGCCTTATGATGACATTGCACACTGATGTGCAGTGTCATTGATTTTTGAAGCATTTTAGCTGCGGCCGTCTTAGGTTTTTTTTGACACTAAACATCTGTAGTGAGGAGAGGATTTGACTGAGAAACCAAGGGACACCGCATGCTCACACGACCCCGCCCTTTTTGATTATAAATGGTCAAACATTCATCGTGTTTCATTCAGTAATATTTGAATCTAGAAGCCGGAAAAGAGATCAACAAGAAAGACTTTACTGAACTCGGATCAGGTGAGCAGCAGGCTCATTTTCTCTGATGCTGATTCACACATATGTTGGTTGAGAAATGTTGAGCTTGTGCTAATCCCTGGATTGCAGAATCACAATGCAAACCTTTATTCTGGTTATTGAACTGCTGCAGCGTTCAGATATTTGACTGGCTGTCTCTGAGGTTTGAATTTGACAAAGCAGCTGCTGATAAAAGCCTCCAGGCTCTTCACATTGTACATTTTACACTCTGCTTTTCTTTGAAATTGGAACAACTCTACAATGTGTGACGGGCAGACACAAGCTTATTAATTCTGCAGGCTATGTGGGGCACCGCAGGAGTGTTTATGTGTTGTGTACCTCACTGAGGTTTTCAGCCTGTGGGGGGATTTCTGCAGCAGGGTAGCCTGATAGTTAAAGAGGATCATCCAGCAGCCAGAAGCTTTCCAGTTCAATTGCATTATGTTCATCCCGGTGAAAGTGCCCTTGCATGAGTCGCATCATTTCCACCTAATCCAGGTGTGCTGCTCACAGCGGTGGCTGACCTCTGAACCCTCTGTAGAGAGCCCACAGGGATGTGGGCCTCTAATTTTGTTGCTTATGTGCTGAGAACAGTGTGTGAAAGTTGTGGGCTTAACTGCAGTTTTTCCTTCTAAATCTTAAAAGTTTACATGGTTGGTTTAGCGCTGATTAGGTTCCATGGCTCGAGGGATCACTAAGCCAACTTTAAATTCACCACATCACCACCAGTTTCAGTTTTTTTTTGTAAATCTGACATTTTAGAGATATGAAGTTTTTATCTCACAGAAGCCACTGCTCTGGTGGCTGTTGGTTTTCCTCCTTCATGGTTTCAGTGGAACTGTTTTAAAGCCATTTAAAGTAAGGCTCATAATGTCAATTCATACATACACAAAAAAAATATTTTCATGAGACTTAATAAAATTATTTACGCTTTCTGGGATCCTTCCAAGGCTGTTTCTTCAGTATCGTCCTTTAGCTCTTTGACCTTCAGCCACCCCTGGAAAGAGAACGAGAGCAGGCGGCAACAGCTCCAGAAAATTATACAATTTAATAAGTCACAACATTCAAATTGTGGTATATTCTGGTGATCCGGATCACCTGTGCCTAGAAATTTGGTTCATTGGTCAGATAAAACTCTTTACCAGGAGCAAGTGTCTTCCTGCCAATAACGCACCATGATTTTTTTGTTTTGTCATCTAAAGGTTTTCTGAAATTATATGTTGAATATGAAAATAAGTTTCATTTACATGTTCAAAGGATAAGGTGTAAAACAAACAAACGTCTGTGATTTGGACATTTTGTTTCTACCCTGAAGCGCAAACCTCAGAGCGTCCCGCCTTCACTGGCTGACGTAACAGGAGCAGGAAGACGAAGGATGTGTGCTGATGAAGGAGGGAGGCGAGGCAGAGAAACAAGGGCAGGATGAGGGCCGTATCAGAGACACAATGAAAGACAGGATATGAGGCAGGCGGAGAGACGGCGGTGCCAGCTGTAACAGATGTTTCCATCGTTTCTGCTGCGCTGCTGCAGGCCCCTCGCTCTGCTCCAGCCAACCCCCTGGCGACCCCTCGCTTTGCGACTTTGGGTTTGTGTTAATGCCAGAAGTGTGAGCGCCTCTCTGTCCTTTGTCTGCTTTTATTTTACCACCCTTCTGAGAGCTGTTTGAGTTTTATGTAAACCAACAGAGAGGGCACTTTAGCAAAATGGGGTCGTGCGTGCTGGTCCGCCCCGCCTCGCTTCGTGCAGCTCAATCAGCGCCGGAGCTCCGCTTTAGGGTTAAAGTAATAATCCATTACATTTGCATGTAAATTAATCAGCTGTGTAACTTCTGATCTCTGACATGATAGCGGTTGATACTCTGCCCCCTCTAAATGCTCTGTCTGTAATTTAGTCATTTTTATTTCTCATCCAATTTTTCCGCTCTGCAGCGATCCTGTTGTTTCGGTTTGAAAGCTACCCTCTCGCCATCCGCCCGCTCGCTGGCAGACTCCATTTCAAAGGTAAAATGTTGCAGTTTATGAATATTTGCTCATTTAGCTTGGGGCTAAAACAAAACCCAACCCTAACCCCAGAAGAGTCAACAGTTGGTTGGCGGATGTTGAGAGGTTCACAGAACTAGTAAAAATCAGGAGGTCTTCGTGGTCTCTGCCTGCTCTTGCTTCTTTGGACAACGATCAGCTTAGAATTATAAAAAGTTCTTCATTTGTTATCATTGCTGCTCTCATCTCTCCATCTTGTGATTACTTCTGCCAGGGAGCTACATCACTTTGTCTTATTGTTGGATTACTTCAAGTTCCCTCCATCCATTCTCTTCCGCTTATCCTTTTCAGGGTCGCGGGGGGTGGAGCCTATCCCAGCTGTCTTAGGGCGAGAGGCAGGGTACACCCTGGACAGGTCGCCAGTCTGTCGCAAGGCTGACACATACAGACAGACAACCATTCGCACTCACACCTATGGGCAATTTAGAGTTTAATTAACCCATCCCCACTAACTGCATGTCTTTGGACTGTGGGAGGAAGCCGGAGCACGCGGAGAGAGCCCACGCAAACACTAACTCCACACAGAAAGACCCCGGGCTGATGGTGGCTGTGAGGCAACAGTGCTAACCACCGTGCCACCGTGCTGCCACTGCTACTTCAAAAGTTGATTTACAGAAACACGTAACTCCAGTTTTGGAGCAAATCTGAAACTTTGTTTTCAAAGGATTCTTTAATAGTGGACAAAACTTTCCATTACATGTCCATCCATTAAATCACTGTCCACTTAACATCGATGGATCCTCTGTGAAGGTCGTCAAGAGCACCAAAGTTCTTTGTGTCCACCTGGCGGAGAACCTCTCCTGGTCCCTCAACACCAGCTCCATAACTAAGAAGGCCCAACAGCGTCTCTACTTCCTGCGGACTTGACTTGACTAAAGTCTCGTCACGTGAAGTGTTCTGAGAGGTCCTCCCAGGCCAGAGGAGACATAATCTCATTAACGAGTTTTAGGTCTGCCCTGGGATCTTCTTGAATTTTTGGATGTGCCCAGAAAAGGCTCCAAAAGTGGCAGTAAGTAAGGAAGCTGTCTTTTGGAGCTGATTAGATTGATCAGCTGATCACCTGAACTTCCTCCTTATGATGTGACGGAGTAGCAGCTGTACTCTGAGTTCCCTCTGGAGGCCTTCACCTCGTTCTGAGGCTGAGCCCTGACTCCCTGCACATGAAGCTCACTGTAAGAGCCAGTTAAAGGCTAGTTCATTGGTACTGGTAGAAGGGTTAAAAGGAGAAATATACATTTTTGTTGTTAAGAATATAATTTCATGTAAATTCACAAATACTGTTATGTTAAAAGCATAGAATATAGAAATGTGAAATTCTAATGCATTTTTTGGCATTTTGGGCTTCCGGCACACTGTAATTACGTAGTTGGGGAGTCAGATAAGCTGGAAGCAACACATTTTTTTGACCGAGTCTTGCCATGTTAATTTAAATTTTCATGAAACATCTCTTTTGAAAGAAAAGTACCGGACTGACTTCTGAAGGTGGTACAGAAGAGTGAAACAGAGCCGGAGTGCCGCCGCTATACTCATGTCTCAGCTTTATCATTTCAGTGACGACCCCACAGCTCATGATCAGCTAGAGAATTCAGAAACATGTTTTATTCAGTTTCTTGATGTTCTCCAGAAAATATCACAAACTAATCTGGATCCAGTGACTCGATTCATGCGTGGTATGAAGAGCTTTTTTAGCTTAGTGGAGGTACTGCTCCATTTTCAAACGTTTTCCCATTAATAATAATGTAATTGAGGTATTTTTATTGCTTCAAAGGGAGGGAGGATAATGAAACGCTTTAATAAAACGTAATCTATTAAGGGACAGAAATAGATTTCCGGTGTAATGCTTTTCCTTCTCTTTTTTTTTTCCACAGAAGAACCTCATTAAAAATTTGCCAAATATAATTCCAGAGAACATTATCAACAAACAGCAATGTCATTTTCCCCAGTACACTGACTCCACTTTGTAGCTTCTGACACACACACACACAGTAGAAACTTTCTGTTCATATAAAACTGTGGGCAATATTTTTGATAACAGAATAGAATAGAATACCTTTACTGTCATTGTACATGTACAGTGAAATTATGAATGTGCCACACCAACTGTGCAGGAATAAAATATAAATAGTAGGACAGCAGGAATAAATGGCAAACAGAAGAAGAGGAATATATCCAAAACAATAGAAAGGCACACACTGGAGAACAAAGTGCTCGGAGCAAAGAGAAGACTTAACTCTGAAGAGAGTCCGTGTGTGAGTGACCTGAGTGATGGCGGTCACTCAGACCATGGCTCAGATTGGTGAGGTGGGGGGGTAGTGTTTGTTAACAGTCTGAATGGCCCAGGGGAAGAAGCTGTTAGTGAGTCTGGAGGTGTGGGACCTCACTGACCTGAAGCACCGACCAGAGAGCAGCAGGTCAAACAGGTGGTGGGCGGGGTCACCTGTGATGGCCCTGGCCCAGGAGGATCTAGCGATGGCCTCCAGGGGTGGCAGTGATCTTTTGGGTGGTGTTAATGACCCTCTGCACACCCTTCCTGATCTCAGTCATGGTCCCTGAGTACCAAACACCCAGGCAGGAGGAGAGCACGCTCTCCACTGAGGGGCGGCAGAAGGCCAGCAGCAGCTCCTGGTCCAGGTTATTCGTCCTCAGGACACGGAGGAAGTGCAGCCACTGCTGGGCCTTCTTTACCAGGGCGATGGTGTTGTGGGTCCAGGTGAGATCAGTGGAGTTGTGGGTGCCCAGAAACCTGAAGGTGGAGACCAATTCCACCTTCTCTATTTATAATGAGAGAGGACTGGACCTGTCTGTGAAGTCCAAGTCCCTGAAGTCCATTATGAATTCTTTTGTTTTAAGGACGTTCAGCTTCCTTTTCTCTGCCTCCGCCCTGTACGCTGTCTCATCTCCATCAGAGATGAGCCCAACCATGGTGGTGTCATCAGCATACTTGACGATGACTTTGGTTGGGAGAGCTGGATGAAGGGGAGGGGGGGCAGGAGGCGCAGTGGAGGGGTGGTTTCAAACCAAGCAAAGAAGGTGTTGAGCTCCTCTGCGAGTCGGGGGTTGGGGGCCTCTGTCCTTTGTAGTTGGTTAGGGCTTGGATGCGTCTCCACACCTGGTGGGGGTTGTTGTTGGTGAGGAGGCCCTCTATCCTCCTCCTGTAGGCCTCCTTTCCTGTTTGATGCCCCTCCTCAGGTTGGCTCTGGCAGTGCTGTACAGAGAACTGTCTCTCAGCCTGAAGGCTGAGTTACGAGTTCTGATCAGAGCCTGGACTTCACTCATCGTAATGTAGAAAAGGACCGAGTGAAGGTCTCCAGGTCCTGCTGTTCAAACATGGTCTTACAAAAGTCTGCCAGATAAAAAAAGTCCTGTAGCTGGAGGAGAGCATCATCTGGCCATGTTTAAATGACCTGGGCGCTTGGAGGAGTTTGTTTCCTGAGAGGGATGTAGGCAGGGATCAGAAGCAGAGAGAGGTGGTCAGATTGTCCCAGGTTGGGGAGGTTTAGGCCTGTTTGATGTTACTGTACACATGGTCCAGTGTCCCGTCCCCCCTGGTAGGACCAGAAACCAGCAGGTGACGATCGCTTCAGAAATCATAAGTTCTGTTGTCCAAAGGAAGCAAAAGTCCGATTCAGCTACTGTAGTAAACCCTCTGCAAGAAGCAAAAACTCAGCCCAGAACTTTGAGCGGTGTGCAGCTGTGATCAAACTAGCTAGAAAAAACAGAGGAGAAGTTTATCAGAGTTATTGACAGTAACAGCAGCTCAGATCAGCGCAGACATCAGCGCTTTCCAGAGTTCAAGCAGTGTCCTAACATCGGCTGTTAGGACAATAATATGTGAATAACTGCTGCAAAGAAACAAAACGAGTGGGCATATATAATATCTCTTGTTTCCACCCTTTCGTCCACATTTTAGGGCACAGTATCAGCCGAGATGGTCTGTGTTTGGCCAAATGTCTACAGAAATTAGGTAGTCCTAATTAAGATAGAAATGCCAGTTATTCTCCAAGAATAAATAATAATGATAATGTATAATCTAAATTACTGAGCACCCAATCTTGCACCTTGCTGAATCATGACATTAACGCACTAAACTGACAGCCAAGGTAAAACGCCGGTTTGTAAAGCTCAAACCACCAGGGTGCAGATAACTACCACCTGTCAGAGGTACAACAGCAAAATAAGAGCCTGCAGGATAAATCTGGTCTCTCACAAATTTTACCTTGGACAGCAGATTGCTTTAGGTTTAAGCTAACACAGAGTGGCATGAAACAGCAAACCTGATTCTGCAGATGCGTTCAGCAGAGACGGGTGACTGTCTTTACACAGCGTACCGAAAGCCCACTGCATCCATTTTTCATGAAGCAGTTTTTGTTTTCAAAGAGTAACCTCTCAGCTACTACTGTAGCCCGGATGACTGAGACCCTACACAGACGTACAGATCAAATGTAATTTTATGTGCAGCTCCTTTCACATCAGGTCAGTCAGGTAAACGTAAACACGGTGACTGAGCCGTCACGTTCAGGCCAGAGTTTTTAACTGTCCCAGACTAGCAGCAGCTGTCAGTATCGGGCTGTAAGGTGGTGTTTTTGTGCAGCTGGAATCACCATTATGTTGCTCCATTATTCTTGTAAAGGCTAACATGCACTATTTTGTGGAATAGTTCAGCGCTTTGCATGAAATATGCATTTCTCAATCAGTTAAAGTGGTTTCATGATGTGATAAATACGGACCTTCATTTTCTGAATGTGCATCGGTGTGTTTTCAGTCCCTGTGTTTTTATGTCACTACTGTGCGTCTTTAACTTTTCTCTTCTCCAGTTTTTTTTTCCATCCTTGTCTGTGTTTCTTTTCTCTTTCCTCTCCCATGTTGAAGTAGATGGCCACGCCTCCGTGATCCCGGTTTGTTGAAGGTCTCTTCCTGTTAAAAAAAGGAGTCTTTCCTTCTTGAACTAAATTAAGATGAATTGGTTCTGCACGGCCGGGCTCTCTAAGGCGCAGATAGAAGAACATTAATAAAACACACAGCAGACGGGTGTAACTAGGAGCAAGTTCGACATAGCCAGATGTTCTTTGAGTTAGCCGGTTCGTCAAAATCTAAAACTGCAGTTAGAGATGACGGACAGCACGACCATCAGCTTTCTCTGCCAGCGCTGTCTGCTTCAGACTCTGAGCACGCTCACATTAAAGGGGTGTTTGACGCACCGTTTCACTCGTATTCCGCACGACATGGATCAGCTGAGCACCGTCTGCTCTGTGAGTTCATTTATTCATTTCACTGCTCGGTGCTGCTGTTTTTTTTTTTTCTGACATGGCGGCTGCACATTAGAGCCCCGAAACTTCAAACTGCATACATTTACACATTAAAGGTTACGCG
>VVHJ01017599.1:17102-27350 GCA_015107715.1 Tylochromis polylepis
AAAAGACTTTTGTATACATATATATCAATTATATATATATATATATATATATATATATATATATATATATATATATTGAATATTTTTATTTATTTATTTTTTAGGGTATGATGTGGACTATATAGAGCAAAGTTGGTTTGGATTATTGACATTTGAGCCTTTACTGATGGTGCACTTCAAGGGGTGTTGAAAAGTCTTATAGCCTGAGAGAAGAAGCTGCCGTCAGCAGACTCTTGTATCTCCTGCCAGAAGAGCAGCAGGGTAAACAGACTCAGTCTGGACCAAATGATGTCCTTAGCAGTTCTGTGGGCTCTGTGCAAGCAGTGAATCTTCCCAGTGTTGAACATAGATGCAACACCAATGTTTTGTAAGGAATCCTCCATACAGGGCTGATAAAACTTTATTTATGTTGTGCCAAGTCACAGTTTTTGCATTGTAAAAGAACTTTGTTCACACTGTACTAACAGTTAGGGCCATACATTTTAGGACAATGGGAGATCCTTTGTAATTTTCCCTTTGTATACTACCATAGCGGATTTTAAGTAAAAAAAAAAAAAAATCAAGATGTGATTAAAGCACAGACTTTCAGGTCTATTTCTAGGGGTTTAACAAAAGTATTAAAATAGAAATTTAGGCGTTACACCCATTTTTATACACAGTGTGTCCAGTTACCGTTGAGCCCCTGAAAATAGGAAGACTAACATAAATTTAAATATAGGAATATAATAGAAGCAATGGAGTGACTGCTGCGTTTCCTCCCTTGAGATGCTCTGTGGAGCCTTTAATGCAGCCACCTTAAGTTGGTACTCGTTTGTGAATTTCTGCTACAGTTTTGTCTTCAGAGTAAGCGTACTCTGTTGGGCTGAGATTAAGGGCATTGAAGAATGTCCCATTTCTTTGTCTCGAGAAACTCTCTGGCTCCTTTTGCACTATGCTTTGGCTTATTATCCATCCAGGGTACAGCCCCGTAGACTTCAGAACTTATCCTGCTACTTCAATCAGCGTTCACATCATCAATAAACACTAGTGACCCAGTTCCACAGGCCGATGCTGTAGCATCGTCTCCACCGTGTTTAACAGATGTGATATGATTTATGAGCTCTTTCTATACTTTTCTTTGCCCATCCGTCTCGTACAAATTAGCCTTGGTCTCTCCAGAGAATATTTTTCATAGCTGTGCAAGATCTTTCAGATGTTTTCTGGCAAACTCTTATTTGGCATTCTTGTTCTTGAGTGTAGCCAGTGGTTTGCACCTTGTTGTAAACCCTTTGTAGCTACATTCACGAAGGCATCTCTTGATTGCAGACACTGAAATGCCTTGGGTGTTTCTTGACTTAGTTTGATGTGGTGAAGAGGATTTTCTTAACCAAGGAAAGAATTTGTGATCACCCACTTTAGTTTTCTTTGCACCACATATTGTCAGTTTAAAAAGAAAGACTAAACAAAATCCAAGGCTTCTTGTGCCCATAAAACTTCAAATTAATAAATTTTCTGATCACTGCTGAGCTTCAGAGAAAGTATAAAAATGCGTACAATTCTAAAAATAGTTAATGCAATACTTTTATGAAACCCCTTGAGTTAAAGCTGAACATCTGCACTTCAATCACACTGACGATTTCAACTCCACTGTGATGTTATACAGAGGCAAAATTACAAACGCTGTGTCACTGTCCAAAACCACGTGGACCTAACTGCATGATGTGGGGCCGTGGCTGTCAATCCCATCAATCTTTGGTGTGGATGTCCTGAATTCAATTGCAGAAGGCAGCCCTTAGTTGAGCTTGTAAAGAAACGTTTGTGGAGTGAGTGGTTGCTATTTTGTGCTAACATGAAACACAGAATTCCATTCACTTCTGGCATATTTGAGCATCAGGTGAAACCATTTTGAGCTTTTTGTGGACGATTGTGAAATGTCATGCAAAAAGCACAAAATATATTCATTCGGCATACAAGCTGATGCACTCATCTGGCAGCCAGGTCTCACACACTGTTAGAGGCATGCTTGTGTTTGTAATCCATCATTTCTCACTGAGGTTGGTGTTTGAAGCTTTTTTTTTTTCTTTTTTTTTATGGCTGCAGTCGACTTTGAACAGCTTGCTTTTTTTGTTTCGCAAGATATCTCTCTAACCCTAAATATCCTATCATCCTCCCAGCGTGATCAGTTAATTAGAATGACACTCTGTGGTTACTCCGCTTTTATCGGTCTGTCGAACAGAAGCATAGATTTGCCACAGTTCAAGCAGTCCCTAGTTTCAAAATTGATTTCATTGATGACTCGAGTATTGAGTAGACTGGCATGAAAGGCAATGGAAAGTGATCTGATTGCTGGTGGCAGACGGGGCTTGTAGCCAGCAGGAACGTGACTGCATTCATACCCCACAAGGCCAATAAAAAATATAATTAAGTTAGACTTGTGTTGTCTAACTTTCATGTTCTAGTTCCAATTTTGCTGGAGCATGTTTAAGAAGATGGCCACCTACTCAAGGGCTTACCGAGGTCAAACACCCAAGTTGTTATCAGTAATCATGAAATGGGTGTCAGTGTCTTATTGTCGCTATCGTCTTGCTTCTTGGCACATGGTTATTAGCTATTGAGAAGGGGAAGATTCAGTGCAGCTGTCTAACTGTCAGAGATATGATCAGGGACACAATAGAGTGGAAATAAGCAAGAAGAGATATCCCCCTTCAAGAAATGAATGGATACTAGATGTCCAAGAAAAATATGAAATTGTTTTCTGTTTTTTTTTTAAAAAAGAGAAAAAAAAATCCTCCCTCAAAAACCCCCCTGTGAAAAGCTTGTCCTGTCAAACATTTCACAGTGCATCATTCTTTAAAGAGAAGCTCATCCAAAAGGTGCTGTCACCTGCCTCTCATTCCTTGATTGTTTTTTCCAAGCCTCCGCTTTCACCTTTTCCTCGACAGCGCTTCCTTCTCAGCAGATTCAGCCAAAATTCAATTACTTTTGAGGAGGGTTCAGGAAGAGTGGGGCACACTCTCAACACTCTCGGGGTTCAGAGTTAGCCCCAAGGAATGCATCTCAGAGTCACGCACAAATAGTTTTGGCAATCTATGACTGAGGCTTTAATGCTTTAGTAGTATAGCTCACCAGATGGACTTTTAGATGATGATTTATACGGATCTCTAATTTTATATCTCTCTTGATCTGTCACACACTTTTAGGAGTTCACATTGAGGGTCCCCTGTCCTTCTTCCTGAGCCATATCTGATGTTTCTTGATGATGTTCATCTCTCTCCCCCCGTTTCCCAATTCATAGGCCGCTTCCTTCGGAGGCCGCATTTGAAGGCTGATTACGTCACAGCCAGGCGACGAAGGCTGCTCCAAATGCGGCCCACAAATGCGTCCTCCTGTTCCCCAGACTTGAAGGATGGGTCAGGAGTATCCTTCGTGGCCCAGCCTATCCCAGGATTTATAGCACGGCGGTGGCTGTGGATGATTTTTTTTCGAAAAAATGGCGGACGGCTCAAGCGGGGCAGCTGAGGAGTAAACTCTAAGTAAGTGCTGAGTTTTATGTCACTTATTTATGCGGCGATACAAATGTTTTAATAACGAAGAACATTAAAAGCATTACTGTTGGCCACATGTCGGCAAAGCTCGGTTATTGTGACGCCTCTGTTCGGTGGTGTCGAGCCAAGCGGACTTTGACGTTTGTTTTAACGAACTGACGGTTCACTCGTTAAGCTAAAAGAAAGGTGCTTTATTCATAGGAGTCAAACATGTGGCCACTGTACCATCTGGGATCTCATTTAGTACTGCTAAAAACACAAACAGAAAATACTCCTTGTGCCGTTTTGTAGTAGTGTGTACCACCTGAGACTGTCACCTTTCTGTGTGCCCTGCACTTTTCTCTTCTCTCTCGTTTTCTTTCTTTCCGATTGTTAAATAAAAGTATGAACATGTATTTATAAGTTACACTTGTGTTTGAATCCTGCAGCTTGTCACACATTTGATTTCTGTGTGTGAGAACTGCAATTGTCCAGAGTCAGGACAGACTGAGGGACCCACTGCTGCAGAGCATCTGTGAGGTTTGCACCCCTGATGATCCACCAGGACAAACTCGGTCTCTGAGGAAGAGCCAGCACCAGCTGAGAGATGGAGAGAATAGACAGACTGTTCCCTCTTTGTGAAGGACTGCATGGAAAATTTAAAATAACTAAAAAAAGTTTTACATTCAGAAACTTAAAGTATGTAAGTATCGGCAGCAGAATGTACCTGAAAATAAACGTCAGTATTTTTTCAGTTATATGAAGCATGGAGTATTTTGGATTAGTAGTACTGCTGTGTTTGCTGCATCATATTGCTGTAAATGTTTATATGCTTTATATATCTTGAGGTAAGTTGACCTATAGCGTTGCATCATATTTTATAAGGATGCTTCTGCCCAGTTTGACCCATTTAGCAGAAGTCAGCCTGTTCAAGGCTGATATCCATTTCTGACATGGCATGATTTTTCTCACCCAACAAAGAAATATTTAATATATCAGTCTACTCTTCATTTTATCAAAAACGGTCATCACAGCTCGTAACTTTTCTTTTTACCCACACGTGTAAGCATTACCAAAGTGAGATGACACCAGTCTCATGAACAGCATTAGCTAATTGTTATTTACGGGCTAATCTTAAAATTACTGTTGGATACAGAAATGAATAAATAAATTATTCTCCCGGTTATTAGGTAAACATTTCAGATCTGTGGGCTGGAGCTTTGATTGAACTGAGATGTAAAACTTGGACTTTTTGTCTATCTGTTCATCCATTGTTGAGCGTTCTTATCCTGCATTCAAACGCTGGCTCAGTCCGACTGCCATGGGTGTCAAAATGATAAAATCATTACTCTTTTTCACAGAAATGCTGACTGGCAATTTCAAAGTGGAAGTCTGTCTGGTAGTCTGTGTAAGATTACGTAAAAACTGCCAAAGTGAACGTCGTGAAATGTGGCCCAGATCTCGACCACAGGCAAAGACATAATTCGTTATAACTTGGTGCGCATTCTTCCTTTTAAAATTGCAAAATCTGTAAACTGGTATGGAGCTGCCAGGCAGGAGGAAAAGAGGAACACCTCCAGAGATGGAGGCAAATGATCCGCTTTGGTGACCTCTATAGGGAGAAGCCGAAAGAAGCAGAAAATAAGCTCTCTGAATCTCCTCAAAGTATTTTACAAATAATACAGTTATTTAAAGGTCACAAAATTGCATGGTATAATTTTAACTTCGTTCTTACCAAGATCACTGTGGGTGATCTGACTCGCATAACACCACACACACAAAAAAATTTTTTTTTAAAACATTCCCAAACATAACATGTGCTTACTCATTATGAACATACACCCTCACTGCCTCTACCCGCTACCCCTCTGTCCCCTTCCTCATACCTCCACTCGATAAATTGATATCTACTCTGCTTGGTGAGTTATTAACATTTCTATTTGTGAAAAACACTTTTCAGGCCCTTACACCCTTGGCTGACGCACACACACCCACAATCTCCCACCCACAGTCTGTGCTCTCTTCACTGAATTTTTCCATTTTAGATTATCTAATAACCTTGCAAGCCTCCATGTTCCTGATAAGTACTCAGGAAGCGAAAGAGAAAGAAGCGGTTGTTTTTCAAATTAACATGTTTAATACCATAAATGTCATTGTTTGGTGCTGGAACCATAAGAAAAATGACTTAATGATCAAGAGCACATGTGTGAATAAACAACAAGCAGCAAAAAATGGCTCAGTAGCAAAAATGTATGTAATGGTTTTCATTAGCTGCCATTTGAGGTAAGAATAATAAAGCAGTTTTAAAACTGCATATTTGAATGGATGCTAAGTGACACATTGAGGCTACTGGCTATGTGCTTTGGGAAATGGGAATTTCTTATTAGTCAACCATCTAGCTACAATATGATGCCACAAATCATTTTATTTTCATGATGGTGCCATGCTGCAAGAATTTTAAAAATGCTGAGGTCATCGAGTTAGACAAAACACAGCAACCCATTTAAAGAGCTCGGTACATACCCAGCCCCCAAGAGATTTTGGACAAGCAACCATGAAGTCTGTCAGATATTCATTCATTTCACCTCTCCGCACGATTCATTGAAGTAGTAATACGTTTTATGCAAATTCTTTAACTCTCTACAGGACTGCTCACATGTTGTTTCAACACCCCTTTGACAATTTTAGGAACACCATTTGGCTTAAACTTATATCAAAATGACTAAAAAAAAAATGTAAGAACTACTGTTTGCATGTTAAAGTAGCAAATGACAGACTATATTTCCAGAAATATTACCGAGGATGGGAATAATTTGCTTTTAAGATTCCTGGAACACATTGCGGTTATCACTTCTTCAACCTCAGCTTAAAAATGGTTCTGCCAAAGAGCAATAAGCATTTCATAAGTACTGCATTTCCCCGACCAACTGGTGATTGGTCAGGAAATATACAAAATCTTCATTGTGATTACTTCGCTTGCTAGCAAACTGCAGCGGTCACCCATAGTTTACATGGACTGACTTGTCTGCAAACAATCTATTTAGTCACTGAGCTGTAGTGAAACCTGCAAAAATGCAACGCAAACAGCAAAATGTTCGCCTTCAAATGAAATGTTTTGCCTTACTGCTTTAAATTTCAAGAGGTGAAACACACAACTATAGTGTCCATATTTCCAGTTTGCATTGTACTTTTCACAGTCTCATTGCTTGTTGAAAGCGCAAAACTGATTGCAATCTCCAGCAACCCCTTGTTTCTTACATATCACACATTTGTTCCTAGCCACTGGTGGTTACCAAGAGGATCACTGATCAGATTATAGGCCTGCATGAATAGGGTCTTAGCATAGACAGTATATGTAGCTTCTAGGTCAGAAAACTGAATCCAAAGAGCAAGTGCCTTAACTGTATTCTGTCTAGCGGGTACTAGATGGGAATAGCTGTTTTCTAATGTTAAATTAATTATTTCCACTATGGGAACAAATATGGCTATATTTATATACCAAAAAAAAAAAAAGGCCAAATACAGACCTCTTGCAATAAAGCTCACATATTAGCTTCCTGTTTAACCTGAAGAGCTTGTAAGCTATATGGAAGCTAAGGAATGGGTCAAATATGACTGATATACACTACACATTTTTTGGTCTTAGGAGTTTTTAGTGAACCACCAGGTAGAAAAACACTTGCAAGGGAATCTATGGACACACACACACACAGAGGCACACATGGAAACTGTCTTTGCAGTCATGTCCAAGTCTTAGTCCCAGTCCCTGAGCTGCCTGCTAACTAGATTCTTTATCCCGCCTGGCTGTCAGGGAAATAACTATGACATGAAATGAATGAAACTCTCTTTGGGTATTCCAGGGCAGGGCTAAAGGGAGATCCTTCGGGAGCTACCAAGAAGATGACGTGAAAGCAGAGGAGAGGTTGAGGGTTCTTGGAAGGCAACCACGAGAAGCGTCATGAGTTGGTGCCAAGCAGTACACAGAGAAGTTAATGGCAGGTAACGCTGGCTTAATATTTAGAATATCCCTAGTTTATGAAAGTAATTAACATCAGTCTAACTGCATTATCTCAATAACTCTTTATACAACATCTCATCACTAAATCTTACAGTGTTAATAGATGCCGATTTATCAAAACAGAGACCTGTCCAGACTGTCAAAAAGTTGTTTGTTGCCGCTTTTCAAGCTGTCTAAAAGTTTTAAATTAACTCCGATGGAAATTGATTTATAACAAAATATTGAAGTGATGATTCACAGACTGGTAAATTAATACTGATGATGCTTCTCTTTTGCTACATTGCAGATCATTAAGCACTCTTTGAAACGACTTTTCTGGTAAACGTGTTGTAGGGACTCCCAGATGTTACCGCGGCACATTGCTTAAGGTAAAGTGCCCCCTTTATACTATTAGAACAATTGCCAGTTAACATCTGGCTCATTCTTTATTGTTAATGAGCATTCCCCCAGGAAGAGAAGGATGTGGTGACAGACCATGGAATGGCAATTAAATCAAGTCACTTGTAGCGACAACTGGCAACATGAAGCGGGCTGCTCCTAAGTTCACTCAGCTCTGAGGTGAGTGACTGTAAGCGGGAAGGAAGGATACCGCTGATGGATATAGAACAGTTTATGTGAGAGGGTTATTTAAACTAGAACCTGGAATGCATGACCAACTAGGACCAGATTCCCAAGTATCAGCAGGAACAGTGTCATCTTCACTTCCTCTAACTTACACATAACTTCGTACAGTACTGCTACAGAGAGGCAGGGCCACAGCCAATTCAATTTAGTTTTATTGATATAGAGCCAAATCACAGCAGTAGTTGCCTCAAGGCACTTTATATTGCAAGATAAAGACTCTACAACAATACAAAGATAACCCCAACAACCAGACGACCCTCCTATGAGCAAGCACTTGGTGGCAGTGGGAAGAAAAAACTCCCTTTTACCTCCGGCAGAACCAGGCTCAGGAAATGGCAGCCATCTTCTGCGAGCTGGGGTTGTCACAAGCTTGTGTAGTCCTAGAACCGGTCCCAAGCTCAGATAAATGGGGGTGTTGCATCACAGAGGGTATCCGGTGTAAAGTCTGTGTCAAACCAAACATGTGACGACCCCTTGGCAAATAAGGGAACAACTGAAACTACTTTCCGAAAGCTGCTTTAGCCATTTGTTATCATTAAGTTAGCACATAGCGGCTATGGCTAAAAATTAAATCGTAATATCAATGTGAGAGCTAGGCAGCAAAGACAATCAGTCCTGCCCATCGGTGACGTTAACAGACAGTGTTAATTTAACAGGATAACACAATTTGAAATGGTTATGCTTATTTTAAAGTCTGAAGAAAATCTATTAGCAACTAGACAAAAACAGTGGGCAGCCTATTTTACCAACTCTGTTAGAAGAGAAACTAAAAGTTCAAGTCACAAGACTGAGTTGGGGTTTTTTTTCAAGTTCAAATTTCAAGTTATGACAGCCCTGCAAACAATTACCAACTACAATGCAACAAGCAAATAACTTGTACTCACTGCTTGATAAGGCTTCACAACCAAACCATGAAAGAAGCTGAAGGACCTTCAGTTAAAATATAAAACGATCCATACTAGCTTCCATAATTTTATATATGCAGCTATTCAAGCTAGCATGAGGTTGGGTAGCTGCATATAAAACAAGGTAATTATTCACTTCTCAACTTCTCCATTTTGATGTCATGATAAGGAACAGCAGCCACCTCACTCTCTTCATCACAAAGAGTGCACAGCAAAGCAACGGATCCGCAATTCAGTCTGGCAACGCTTGACAAACTGCCTTTCAAACCGAATGAGAAACGAGAGCAGTGAGGCCTGGAACATACATGTGAGTCCAGCCTTAGAGCAGCTATGTCAGATTCTCCCTTTCAGTTGACTTGGATTAGCTCGTTGCCAGAATTACGTGTAATAAAATCCAGTTACAAATTCAGGATTCGCCTCAAAGGGCAGCTTGCAACAGTCGCTTCTTCTGAACGACACGTGAAAACCCTCATGCTGCGGGGTTATCTGAAGTTTAACTTTAGCCATGTCTAACTATAGCAGCGGCAGAAACGCGTGTTCTTCAGAGAAATGCTAAATAACGTGAAAATTCCTCAAGCTTAGGTGGAGACTTCCAATAGCAGCGATTAGATATTCACAGGCTGAAACTCTTCCTTCTTTATCTCCCTCACACACAACCTCGAACACACATTTTTACTCAGCACCTAAATTTAAATCTGTGACACTGAGACTGATCTGCTGCTGAACCGATGAGTCTCTAGCTAACTCTACAGTATGTTAATGCTATTCATTGGAGAGCATCAAAGTCTAAGTTCTTCAAGCTGCCCTGACTTTAAGCTAAAAGAAAAAAAAGAAACATACTGCACATTTTACATCAGGAAAAGATGCCACTAGATACTATAGTACTTTTTGGAGCAGAGTTTTACAGATTAAAGAGAAATATTAATAGCAATCAATGAAATGCCTAACGTAAGCGTTCTTAACCAACTCGCATGTAAAAAAGAAGAACTGAAATGACAACTAATGCCTCGGCAGATTCTGTAGTTTGCCAAATCACTTCAGTGGAATTGGCTTGTCTAAGCAGCAGAACCATAGCCTTATTTAAAGGGGAATGAAAGAGGAATGTCAGATTAGTAACACAAGTTAATAAATGCCTACCCTACAGCAACTATAATCATTAAGGCTGCTAAACATTTATCTTTCTGCTTTTTTAAATCAA
>VVHJ01017601.1:28396-40881 GCA_015107715.1 Tylochromis polylepis
CCATTTTGCCATTCAGAGGTGGACCTGCAGCAGTCCTTCAGATCATTGTCCTGTTGAATGACCTGTGTGCTAACTGATGGGCAGACATTCTTTTCCAAGATTTAATGGTAGAGAGCAGATTTCATGGTTCCATCAATTACAGCAAGTTGTCCAGGTCCTGAAGCAGTAAAGCAGCCCAGACCATCACACGATGTTCTTTTTATTACATGCTGTGTTAGTTTTATGCCAGATGTAATGGGACTCAAACCTTCCAAAAAGTTCAACTTTTGTCTCATCAGTCCAAAGAATATTTTCCCAAAAGTCTTGAGGATCATCAAGACATTTTTTGGTAAATGTGAGACAAGTCTTTTTTTTTTTGGTCACCTTGGAACGGATGCCATTTTTACCCAGTGTCTTTCTTATTGTTGACAAATGAGCTTAACTGAGGCAAGTAAGATCTGCAGTTCTTTAGATGTTGCTCTGGGTTCTTTTGTGACCTCCTGGATGAGTCGTTGATGTACTCTTGCAGTGATTTTGGCAAGCTGGCCACTGCTGTGGAGGTTCACCACCGTTCCAAATTTTCTCCATTTATGGATAATGGCTCTAACCATAGTTCACTGGAGACCCAAAGCCTTAGAAATGTTTTTTGTAACCCTTTCCAGACTGATAGATGTCAATTACTTTGTTGACTTTAGCAGCTTCTTTAGATGTGCTGTGTGAAATCTTTTAGTCTACTTCACTTTGTCACATAAGTTCTGTTTTAGTGATTTTTTGATTCAATAGGTCTGTCAGTGATCAGGCCTGGGTGCTGCTAGTGAAACTGAACTCAGCTTTCCAAAAAAAATGGGTTAATTATAGTTAATTCATGATTTCACAAGGGGGCAATTACTTTTTTACAAAGGGCCAGGTAGATTTGGATAGCTTTCTCCCTTAAGAAATGAAATCATCATTTACAAACTGCAGTTTGTATTTACTACTTTGGTTCCTGATCTGAAACATGTAAGGCATGTAAAAACTAAGAAATTTAAAATAATTAAATTATATTAAGTGCCATAAACTTAATATTAAACATAACTATTCTAACTTAAAATTGTTGAATTTCTTTGACAATTTCTCATCTTTAAAGTAATGTAAGTCATTATATTTGATTGTTTAAACAATTTTGCTGATTTACTAAGTTCCTCTTAAAAATATGATTTCACATTGTTGTACTTGTCCATTAAAACTGTAGCACCGAGCCTTTGTGTGACAGAAACCTTTTAGGTTGTCAGCAGGATGAATGATTTTTTATAAATTCTGTAAACTTTGGGTGTTTACAGAATAACAGATTTCCATGAAAAGAAAAAAAAATACACCAATAGTTTTTATAAAAATTATGCCAACCAGATGATAGAGAGCAGCACAACTCTGCAACAATGGTGATGCAAGTCATAAATAAACATATGAGGATTATGTATGTATTTATCTTCTTCATGATTTTTATTCATTCTATGAGTGTAATATACACTTTATATTTAGCATAACATTAAAAAACAATATATAATAATGCTTTCCCAATTACCTTATACCTTCTACACGAATTAAAGGAAAACTTGACTCATGTAGTCCATAAATGCTCTATAGCTTGACTTTTTTTTCCAAATCAAACTGCATTCCTTTATAATTAAACTTCATTCATCCTACATTATCATGCTGCTTCACACACACGCAAAAACCATTTTTCTTTCTTATGGGCATACTTGCATCCCAACCTTTTCTTATAATTCTTGTCACATGATGCCAACATTCGGCCTCGCATGTGATGTCTGTGTCAGAAGGTGTGGCTGAGAATAAGACAAAGGTGTGATTTATGAATGCCTCACCTGGCACACAATCTCATTAAAGCGATGTAATGCTTTGTACTTTGGTGTTTTCATGTGTAACCTCAGTTTTATATTTTGACTAACACACAGACACACACACTTCAACCCCATGTGCTTACCCCTCAGCTCCACGTACCCCACTCATGGCAGCCTGCACACACCTCAGGCCATCACCAGATCAAAGAAATGTTGGTGTGAACCCCCGCTTCCTCAAAATCCCACCAAGAGCACACCAGTAACCCAAAATAACCCCAAAATACAGTTCTTTGTAACTTTCTCTATATATCAGGAAGCCTCTCCCCAGCATGTATGGAGAGTTTTCAATATTTGTGAAGATAAATGCACACTCACAGATGCTGACACAATCACACCTCCTCCTTCTGTACCCATCCCCCTCATGGGCCCACCTCTTATAGATGTGGGCAGTGTTACCATTTGGCTCACCATGCTCCAGCCTCATCATGTCTGCTGCTGTTTTCCAAACCACAGCACAGAGGAATACCAGTAGGGAAGTAAGCTGTGGAGGAGCTCCAGAGATCACATAAAGATTCCCCACAGTGATGCCAACAAAGAGAAAGAAAGCTCCTGC
Source organism: Tylochromis polylepis (assembly GCA_015107715.1). Classification (NCBI taxonomy): domain Eukaryota; kingdom Metazoa; phylum Chordata; class Actinopteri; order Cichliformes; family Cichlidae; genus Tylochromis; species Tylochromis polylepis. The sequence continues at coordinate 30,827 of VVHJ01017601.1, forward strand.
CTGTAAAGCTCTTATCACTGTGTGGCACACTGCAGTAAGATAAGAGCATTTTCAGACGCTGTAGTGGAAAACTGATTGTCATCAGGGTGCTTGAGTTAAATTTTAAAGTATTTATTTCTGATATGCTTTGACTGTGATCATACTATTTGCCCATTACATCATGTCCCAAAACCACACCTAAGCAGATGCTAGAAGAAGCAGGGGGTGGTGGTCAGTTTTTCAGTCAAGTTTAAAAAAATTAAACAATCAAACAATCAGTTCCATACCTAGTGATGTTAATGAAAATTAATGAAAGTAATACAGATGAAGATAGAATTATTAGATCTGCTATGAATTTTAAAAATAAATTTCAAAAGTGCTGTTAAACAGAGCAAGGAATATTTAACATAGTTTTTCCTATTATCCTAGTTTTATTTTGGATGCTTCCATTATTTTACTTTGCACACAAAAATAAAATAATTTCACAAAAAACAAAAATACCAGGTCAAAATTATTAGCCCCCATGCTTAAAGTCAACTGTGTACCCTTTTTGCTGGATAACAGCCTGCAGTTTGTTCTAGTTTTTAGCTAGTCTTACACACGTGTCCTGAGCAATCCCAGTCCATTCTTCTAGGGCAAATCTCTCAAGCTTCCCCAGATTCCATGGTTTTCTGACATGGACCTTGGTCTTCACTTCACCCCACAGAATTTCAATGAGATCGAAGTCAGAGCTTTGTGCAGACCAGTCAATAGCGACATAAGTTTCGGGTTGTTGTCATACTGGAAGCATGACCAGTTTGGTGGTGGGTCAGTAATGGTGATGGTGCCTACATGATAGGCAATGGCACCCTAACTGCCACTACATGCTGGTGCAGTGGGTCTTGGGTTTCTCCTAGTGCACAACAATGGTTGGCCTGATATGGCGAGAGTATGTAGGCAGTTCATGAAAGATGAAGATTGATACCATTCACTGATTGAACACCTCTAGGACATTATGTTTCATTCCATCCAATGCCGGCAGGTTGCACCTCATATTGCCCAGGGGTTTGGTGATGCTCTGGTCCAGATCTGGGAGGAGACACCATCCGCCAGCTCAGGTCAGTTGTCAGGCATGCATACAAGCACATTGGAACCTCATAAACTACTGAGTACCATTTTCAGTTGCTGCAATGAAAATCTGGCAAAATGGCAAAATATTCTTTTCACTTTTGGGATGTCACTTTTGATTTTGGGGGTGTCTTGGAATTCATCTCTCTGTAGGTTGATCCTTTTCATTTCTATTCATTCCAAACACATTCTATATCAGCAGAGATATCCAGTGTGATTTTTTTCCCCTCTGAGATGTGTGACACAGTGTATTTAGACCTGTTCCTTTATGTTGTATGGTAAAGATTAACATTTTCACAGTTTTCTAGGGCAAATAATTATTTATAATAAGTTCATGAAATGGCAAAAATTATCACTAAATGTAAAAAATAATTATGTAGAGCCATAGCTCAAAAGATTTTAGCATTCTCTAATTTAATCATTTACACTATTTTTTAAATTTTTTTATTTGCAGTACCTGCTTTTAAACAAATATGGTAAAAACAATGAGCATACAGCAGTGCATGCAAATAGATATTCCCATAATCGAAGTGTGCCTACGGCATGGTTTGGGCATTAAGAAGAGACAGTGTAGTTTAGAATATCGCTGCCCTGTAGAGGCTCTCAAACTAGCTGGCAGCATGTTTGGCATTTTCATATAGGACTGCTGGAGAGTTAGAACATATATGGGCCAGAGAGATGGCCTGGTTGTTAGCTATATATAGCCAGATGAAAAAAATGGATGTGAAGGGCTTTTGTGGAGTTGCAGGCAGATTTTTATTCAAAGATGCTGCTCAATTTGTCACTGCTACATTGTGTTAACACTCTAAATCAAATGCGTCAGAAAAAAGGATGACCTTACAAGCTACCTAAAGGTTACAGAGACACAGAAAGCACAGTAAAGGAATATCTGCTTCCCCTACACGGTTTAGTAAGAAGTCATTCAGGATCAGATTTCATGCTTTAGGTCAGTGGTTCCCAAACTTTTTTTGCTAGGCTCCCCTTTGTTTTACAAGAGAATCCCCCCCGGCACAAATGCATCGTCCAACCACACACACCAATATTTTGTTTTCAAACTCCATTGCAGTTTATTTTACACCTCAAACCTTTTGTAAGCAATTGAATACATAAAAGTAAACTGCAATAAATTACAGGTAGCAATAAAATAAACTACTGCCTCTTTTAAATAACAGAAAAACAAACCATCTTTATGGTGTAATTATTTTACGTGTAGTTGGGTTTTTTTTGTTTGTTTGTTTTTACTGTGTAAGAATATTCAACATTGCTATGAATACATTTTTCAAAAAATGCCCCTCTGTGCAAAATGGTTTTAAAAACATAAACAACTGTGGGATACTGTTTGTCCGTGATTTGGACAGGGGGAACAAATTGTGGCAGGATCAGCCTGATATTATTTGTATCCCACTGTAACTTTACTGTATAAAGAGATAACATCTCCAAAATTTCAGGAGTAGTTAGTCATTATGAGAAGTGTTTGTGAACTAAAAATTAAGAATGTGGGATACTGTTTGTCTGTGATTTGGACAGCCCAGAGTGTACTCCCGACAGAGGGGAAAAAATTCTGTCGGGGATACCTACCTTGGCACCACCGTTGTGCAGGTGAAGCCAAAGGCAAGATATGCTTCATCATATTTTCTAGTCTTTGGCTTGGAAGGAAATTGGTTTGGAAGCATATTTGGTGATGTTTCATCTTCATTTTTTGTGTGGGAGCCCCATCAAAAACCTGTCCATTATGCTAGCAGTGTCCAAGCATTCTTTTTTTATTCATACCACGCCCCCCCTGCAATGGCTCGAACCACTGCTTTAGGTAAAGCTTATGTATTAACATCAACTTTTTTCAGCTGGGGCATTACATACAAACTAAGTTTATTAAACCTTTGTGCAATTAAACTTTAGCTAGTTGCATCCACACACAATTTCAGGTTTGAGTTTTGACTAAGCAATATATTTACAATACAACCAAACTGCATGCAAACTAGCATTACAATAAAAATACAGATATACAGATATTAAAAAGAGTCAAGGAAATTTCATGAAGTCTTAAAAAAATAGAAAAGTAATCGCACTTTAGTGCATCTAGCATGTCACCAATGTTATCATCGCTAGCTATATCACTTTAATGCTAGCTTAAAACTAGCTTAAAAATCATAAGTAAATAGACTTTTTGTAACTGATTCAAATACAGCGTATTCTTCTGAACATCCAGATAGCAGTAGCAAAGTAACTAGACAAGGTCACAGAGGTCAGATGATTATAGACAAAATGAAAATCTTATTTTATTAGTTAGTATTTTGCTAGTTGTAGTAAAGACTTCTAACAAGCATTCAGAGAAAACAATAAGTCAAACGGAATAAAATTACATATTATGTGGTACCTCTAAGTAGATTAATAGTAAAATCCTAATATATTTAAATTGACTGTCTTTGTGCTGAGATTTCAAAACATGTTGCTTTGGAATATAAGATGATGCCTCGGGTCATACATTTGAAATTGCAATCAATTGCTGTCTGTACTTAACAGCTGAGGACCTCCCAAATAGCAGCCTGAAGGCACATTATGTTACCTCGAAACCTTGTAAAAGCATATTAAAAACCCCACTCATCATTAAATCAGTGGTGGTTATTTAACATTTAATGTGACAATTATCTTTGTCACATTATCTTTCTCATGTATTTGAAAGAGGAAATTGAAATCCTGACATTAAAGTTATTGCCGCACATATGGAGCTTCTCATTTATCATTCCCGTAAAAGCTGGATGACACCGGCGGCTGTTTCCTAGCTGTCGCCCTCATCTTCACCTCACACATCATACACACACGCACCCAAACACATGCCACCTCAGCTCTGTATTGGGCCTGTGATGTGATTTGAATCATCAGAGTGGCTGTGGTGGGTCTTGCATGATTAAAATAAAAAAGCCACATCCGTGCACAGCAGCCACACATTTCCAGGGATCATGAGGAATTACAGCAGGCGCTGGTTTGGAAGCCAGACTGGCTGCAACATACAGTGAGAACTTGTCAGTGGTGAAAACAGTTTATTACTAACTAAACAGAAAAAGAAATGACATAAATAAAATTTTGGGGTCACTGCCCAGTTTTTGTTGAAATTTGACAATGATAATTGGTTAAATATTTAAACAATGAACAATGACAATGACTCAGTTGTAGTAGAGTATGCAAAATGCCCTACATGGGCTGCAGACAGTACTTGTAAATAATGAAATGATGAATGTAAATTTTCTTTTCATTTCTTCTTGAATCTACAAAGAAATTCGACAAATAACAGAATTTGACAGACATATTGTTGTATTTTTGCACCAACAAGCTGATTCTCAAATACCTGAAAACCTAGTAATGTAGGGTTTTTTCTCTCTCTCTTTTCTACATCTTTCTCTCTTTCTTCCTTTTTTCCCTGCAACCTCTCTTGCTCTCTCGATCTCTCGCTTTCAGGTGGCGGGCCAGCGTTTCCTGACTGTACTGTCTGTGGGTGGAGTTCCTCATTCCCAGGCTATCTTCTAAGAGTTCTCCATTAACTCATCAGTTCATAGTATTTAAGAACCAGCTTGAGCTGCCCCTCTCCACCAGATAGATGCCATTGTTATGGTGGTAATTAGGCCTCCCATGTCTCTAACTAGTTCCTGTGTTTTTCACTCAGTCACCCTGTAGGTGCCTGCCTGAAGTTGGAATGATTGCCCTTTTTCCTTGAATTCTTGTCGCCTTGAGGAGTTTAGCAGACATTTCCAGTTACACTTACCTGAGCTTTCCAGCCAGTTGCTGAACCCTCGAAGGAAAATACTTGCCTTTTATCCGCCTGCCTGCCCACTCTCTCTGAAATCCTTCTGCCTGCCAGCTGCCCCTCTGAATCACCTGTTCAAGATACAAACAAGTAAGATGAGTAAATTCTCAGAATCAAATCATAAATACTGCAAGATCTTGTGAAACTCCCCTTGACCACTTTGAGTGTGGTATGTGGTTAAGCATGACAACACCTATCATATCTTTGCAAGGTGTGATGTGTCCTTGAAAAACTGGACAAGTTGAGGCCAAAAAAGACAGAGATGCATCTGGACCTTCAGCTGATCCATCTACTGTTGATACATCTACTGAAAGCCCACTAGAAATGATCTCAATGAAAGAATAACTGTCAAGAAGCCATTCTTAAGGAAGGGAAAAAGGAGAACAGTCTAAAGTTTGCCAGGTTACACAAGAACTGGACTGAATATCAGTATAACTATACCTAAAGAAAAGACCAGAAAGCTTGCTTAAGAGAGTTTAAGCTGTGTTGACAAATGAAGGCGGTCATTTAAAATATTGACTTTCAAGCTCGTTATAATTGTACAGACTCTGTTTTTGCCTTATATGTTGTGTTTGTTTTACATTTATGTTTTCACATGTTTCAATAAATCTCTGCAATTATTTCCCATTTACCTAGAAGAATATACATAAATGAGTAGTGGCTCGAGACCTTTGCACAGTACTGTATATAAATTAACTTTAAATTCAATGGTTATTAAAAATTCCATGTACAGATTTACAGTCTGTACAGTCTGATCTAAGAAAAACCACAAAAGCCTGTTGGCTTTTCCACAGTATGAGGTTATTTCTTCTACCATCTTTATTAGTGTTTAATTCTTGCATAGATTTCATTTATGATTTCTGAGTGTTCTGTTTCTCTCTTATAACATCCTACTCAAAAACAAATCCTCTTTTTCGTTACTACGAAAGTAGAGTTAACAAATGTGCATCAGGCAGACATATTATTTCAGTGATAACAAAACAATAATGCAAAGACAGGTTCCTTCAGTTTTGTGAGATCACTAGAAATTTTATGTTTCAGGCTCCTAGAATGTGTTCACGTTCTCATGAAAGAAACTCTTTGGACGAACCATGAATGATGATATTTTTAGCCTGGTGTTTATAAAAGTATGCTAACGTTAACTACTATCAAGCCCAACATAGAAGGTAGAGCTAGCATACTTTGAAGGTAGCAGTTTTCTGACTTTAAATCAGGTAATTTGGGGTTAAAAAAGTAAATGCAGCATTTTAATGACTTTTTACTGTCATCTTAATGAATACTCGCAGACATCCTTTGTTCTTGTCATGTAGCTGACAGATATGATTATTTTTCCATCATGAGCTTTATGCTAATAAAGACATCATTTTATGCGCCATTAACCTCCACACACGCATATATTCAACCACACACATGCTCAAACCTCCCTGAAAAATCAGGTCAGCCTAGAAACAATTCATCCTTCTGTCTGTTAAACGCACAGACAGACACACAGAGTGCATACACTGCCTCATGGCAAGTGTGTGTATCCATGCCTGAACAGACCTAATGACTGATGGGAGACAGTTGACAGAGTTCCTGTACTCAGTCTAACATATTACTGCCATAGTGTGTATGCCATGCCCTCTCTGCCCTACAGTACATTCATCAGAAGACATTAAGCTAATGGTTTATTAACAGGAAATGTCATGTGTTAGTAAGCCAAGCGAGGAGGAAAGGGAGACGACGCTTGTTAGGATTCATTAGGGGTTCCAGTCAAGTTACCACAGTTTCATGCACCAGAAACTCCAGAATGTAAGACTGACTCTTTTTTGTCATTCGGTGGATTTTGTATGTAGTGTTAGACTGGCCTGCTGGCAGTTTACCTGTTATATGATAAGCCATTTTAGCTCTAGGTCCTCCATACTAATGTTTTATAACAGTGAGAGATGGCAGGTGACTCACAGTATGTGGTAAAACTGTACACTCCCATCAAAGGCTTAAAAACAGACTGAGCCCACATAAGTTACTCACAACTATTGGTACAGAAGATTAAAGGATCTCCAACAGTAGAGTAACATGTGAAACACCTTGTTCATTTCTCCTTAAAGGACAGAGTGAACTCTAAAGGTTCCTGGAAACAAGAGGAGAAAATTTCTCCAGAGATTTTTAATACTAAAAGGAATTTTGGAAATCTTCCCAGAAGTGTTCAGTGATGTTCTCCATTCTTCAAAGCAATACATGAAATAATGTAGAGTACAGTGATATCATTGATGTTCTTGATACAGCAATATACATATTTGATTGTTTGAATAGAAGTGTTTTTTTTTCTAAATATAGCACTGACATCACAGAAACAACAGCAACATTTTGGAAAATCCGCAGCTAAAAAGAGTCACAAGAGAAAGTCAACACATGCCTAGCTTCACATATTAATTGTTTAATCTTATCATAACAAAAAACTCAGGGTGGCATAATCATGGAGGTTTCCAAAAATGAAAACTAATGAACGGATTACATCAGTGGTTCTCAAACTCTACAAATCCATACATTCAATTACATGGATACACTCCCCCCCTCAGAACTACTGGATTAAACCATGGGTAGTTTCTGTCTCCATAACAGCTTTCTGGAGGGTGTGATTTTTTTTAAATAACTTGTCTACTTGGATTACTGTTTTGTTTGACAGGTGAGAAGCCACAATCCAGTTACATTGTGACATCACTGTGACATAGGGGAACGTAAACTAGCTGTAACTCAGAGTCACTTTCTAGGTCAGATGTTAGCATATCAATAACTAGATTAATGTGAGTATCGGATTAGTTTGTGTCTGGATGGATCATAGTTAAGTAAATATGGGCTTGCATAGGCCCATATTATTCTTAGCCTCTTTTAAGATTCTAACACTGATGTGTATAATAAATACCATTTTAGGGCTTTTTAATGTAAAATAAACATTTTTCAGAAACTACTTAGCTTATTTAGCTAGCTAGCTGACAGAACTGCTCTATCTCAGAATACACATGAGGAACCTACCCTGTGGTTTTTAAGATAAAATCATCTCTGTTATTACTGTAAATGGCAAAGTTGTAAGTTGACACTCAAAGCAACAGTAAGTAAACTTAATCTTAGTGAAAGATAAAGGTATAATAGTTATATTATAATAAATAATGATACCACTAAAGTGGAATTACAATAACTCCAGTGATTACAAGGGATGATTATTGCTTTAAGCATTTGCTTTTCACAGGATTTACAAAAAAGAAAAGAAATCTGTGTTCATACAAACACATAGATACATGTCACATGTTGGGTCACTCACAAGCTCGGCTAGTGTGAAATAACATCTGTCCTTATCCTAAAAAATGGAGCACTTTTAGGCTGTGGCCCCTTGCTGCTGTAAGCCTGAGATCAAGGCTGAGAATCTGTCATCTTGTGTTCAACAAATTGTATTTTATCTTTTCAGAGGCCCTTTGAAACAGATGATTTAAAAGTTAGTTTTGTCTAAGAAATCGTCTTATGTATGTAATTAAACCTCTGACTGCTAGCAGTAAGAATGTCCTCTTTATGGATACCGTGACCCATGGTGCATGCACAGTTTTTTTCAATAAAGGAGAAACAACATCTATCTCTATTTCTCCCTGAGCTGTTCTGAATCTGCCCTTAATTCCCCAGTCATGATGACTAACCATCGAGGAAACCCCTCTCAAACTAAAACAACCAAGTGTGCGCTGCCTTAGCCCTAGCAGTAAATGTCAGCGGCCCCGCTGATTGAATACACATTGACAGAGATAACTGTGGGGCAGTCAGGGCAGAGGGGGAGAGACCCAGTGACCTAGACTACTCACACACCTCTAGCACTGCTGGCCTGCCAGCTAAAACCAAGTCACTTCAGACCTGGATCCAATTCTATTCTTTGTTACTCACTGTTGATCTGTTAATTTGCAACCTGTTTTTATCCACAGTTTCAAACGGTTTCCTGTGATTGCTCAATGTTTCTGGAAGTCATTGCAGCCTTTTGGGAAATTCCTCTTACTTAGGGCTCTGTGAAGTTTTTCCTAGCAGTGATATCCAGCACTGGTGTGTGACCCAGACCTGAACTGTGCTGGATATCACTGATAGTGATGGCTGCTTGGTGGATATGGGTTTAATCAGTGGAAAATACAGCTTTGATACCCTGAGGTATTTTCTCTATGAAGGTAGACATGTTCTGACCTAGTTATGCAGAGAATAAAGTTCAGGTATCTAAAACATAAAGCACCAATGTGTATTAATTATAATAATTCTCATCATTATTCGGTCAGTAAAAAACTATTTAACCAGTATTCAGAATTAATACATCACGTCTACAGCTGTCGCATACAGCACATTTACAGAAAAGAGCAAATCTGTCAGTTTTCTGTAATACATTTTATCCTAATGTGACAGCCAGTGCAGATACTTAAGTAGCACAGATATTCCCAAAGGGAAAAAAAGGCAGCGTCTGAGCTTATTAGTAGAGGATGCCTCAAGATCATCACTGAGACACACATCAGATGCTAAGCTACCAGTGTTGTTTAATTATGGTTTTGCTTTCTTCTGTTATAATTAAAAATGTAAATGAAAGTTTAAACATGGAAAGGTTGTGGAAAATTAGTTGTGAGCAGCCCCTGTGGAAATACACAAGATCCGCTTGATGCTGACAGCACCATGTGACCAGAAACAGGTGGTACCCTCATTTCTATTCTGAGAAGCATGTACAGTATTTGGGCAACTGTACTTGTCTACCAACCCAGTTTGCTGCACTGTGTATGCTTCACGGTCTGTTGTCACGATCCTGGGTCTTTTGACCCAGTGTTTTGAGTTAACTTGTATGTTAATGTTTATGGTCATGTTTTAGTTATTAGGTTCCCTAAGTTCATTTCCATTTTGCCTTGGTTGCTTCGTTATGGTTAGTTATCTTGTAGTTTCCCCTTGTGTCTCACACCCCTGTGTTTAGTTTCCCTCTCCCTTCATGTGTCTCATGTCTGTGTGTCTCATGTTGTCAAGTTCATGTTGTCAGGTCTGCGTCTCATGTTTCCTGTTTTATTTTGTAGGAGTCCTGTGTTCCTATGTTCAATGTGTTTAGTTTTACGCTCCCCTGTGCCATCATTATGTTTATTCATGTCAGCTGTTCCCTCATGTGTTTCCACTCCCCTTGATTACCTCCTGAGTA
>VVHJ01017605.1:3796-19925 GCA_015107715.1 Tylochromis polylepis
CCTTTTCTCAGAAGGTTTGGATAAATGTGAGGGAAAAGTCATAGGATAGATGAGAGAGCTCAGGAAGTCTTTAATCCCGCATCTCATGCACTATGACTGTCTAATCTTCTGCTGTCTCCAGATGACAGAGAAGCTTGTGGTCCTAGATGCCTCCTGCTTTTAGACTGTGTGCCAGGTAAGTTCTTTCTCTGGCTTCATGTTCATTCTGCGTTTGTTGTGGCAGGTTACAGGGAAGCACCATTTCCCCATTTCTCCCTGAAGGAGGCTGATATGTTGTAATGAGTCGATATTTTGGCAGAAGTTATGTACAAACACAGGTCCAACACAGGCTGTATGTAACATGTGTCATGCAATAATATGTGCACGTGTCTCCAGTTTTGTGCTTTTATAATAGACCACCTGAGCTTCTGTCATATTTCCCAAAGAGCTGTGCAAAAAAAAAAAAATCCTGCAGCAACTTAAAATTGTTAGTTAAAATACTGAGGCAGCTCTGTTTACCTCCTCGCACTGTAAAATGGTTTGCACGTTCCACATGCAGCCATAAATGATGTGGACTGACGGTAGCTCCACAAATGTGTATTTGAGTCCCTCAATGTGTTTTTTGGGAAGGGGAAGCAGTGGAAGAGGTACTGTAAACACAGAGTGTGGTGCAGCAGGGATGATAACAATGAGATTCTGTGACAGCACTGTGAGGAGAGGGCACTGCCGTGGGTGTTTGAGCGTTGTATGTGCATGTGTCTAATATAAAGTTTCAGGGCTCTGTGTGGGCGGCTTTTGTGAATGAAGTGCTTTTAGTCTGTGCTCAAGGAGAAAGCGTGCATGCGTGTGCGTGCATGCTTGTACTGTTGCGCGTGTGTTTCCTTCTCAACGCTATCATTTGTCGCCGCTCCGCTGACTGTGGTTGTGCCCTCACACGAAAACACACGCGCTCCCTTTTGGGAAACACTCGTCCACGGCGCAGCGCCGTCTCGTGATCAGGTATTGGGTGGCGTTCCGCTGTGGGTGGTGGCTTGGTGATGAATTACAACCTGGGTTCCCAGGTTCTCACCTGCTGGTGTAAATCAGCTGCTTGGTGGAGCGCAGAGCCACAGCAGCCAGTTAGAGGAGATGCTTTGGATGTTCACGTTCATTGCTGCACTGCAGACAGACTCTCACACTGAATCTACTTAGAGACACGATGTTATTCAGCCACAGACAGCGTGGGCTCAGTAAAGAGGCTCTTCATCTATCACTTCACAGTATTTAAACAGATGGTTGTAATCCGAAGTAACATCCAGCAGGCTGTGTGGTGTTTTTGCAGATGCAGGTGGATCTATCCTCTGGGAATTATCACCCGTTGTACAACTGTGCACATAATGCCACTATGCTAAGTAATCGGGGCTCTTAGCTTATTAATTAAATGACATAATTTAAACGTGTGAACTATCAACACTGAATGCTTCTTCTGGCTTGTCTGCCATGCCCTCCCCCCCGGGTAGTGCTCACTGCTTTTATAGGATTTTCCTCACACATGCACTCTGTTGTATATTATTACTGTGTATAATGCTGCAAGCTGTGTGTGCATGTATCAGGACTCCTGCTCCATGCCACACTGTCTCCTGAAGTGCCACTGTACTGTAGCTGTATGCATTCACCCTCAGCTCAGCTGCTTGTTTTTCAGCCTGAATCTTTACGGTTAACAGGAAAAAAGCAACTATTGCAAAAGCAACCAAGTGACTCAATGCATAGAACCACTTTAAGTGTCAGTGAATTTCAGTCCACGTTCCAGCCTCAGAAAGCTTACCCCATAAATAATTGAGTTTCTTCACGGATCGAGAGAGTATGTACTTGAGCACACATATGCAAAGCTTGAAGACTTCAAACTCTTAGTCACTAGCTACTCTGAGTTTCCTTACTAGTCTAACCATAATGAAGGAATGTGTCTTCTTTACCATATTTATTAGACCAAAACAAAATGCAACAGCAGGAATTCAGAGGGAACTTTAACAATATCCAAAGAAAAACACTGTTATTTGAATTTAACGCTGTATTCTGTAAAAAAGGAAAGAAAAAAAAAGGAATATGAACTTATTCTTAAATTCTTTAAATGAACGCAGTGACTACAGATAAGACTACTTTGTGGAATTGTTTTAAACACATGAAAAACTATCATCAGGTTTTATGGTGCACAATACACATTCAAGAACGGAGCTTATAAAGCAACACTGTGTGCCCTGTGCAGCTATGACTTCACGTGAAACCTCAAGGAGCACAATTAAGGCTTTGATTTTTATGTATGCCAAAAACATTTATCCTCTTAGAGGACACAATCTGCTCTTACCTCTCATTTACTTAATGTGCTTTAATGTGCCTCCATGACTGGCACATGTGTTTAAACGGTATTAAACACTCACTTCCACTCATCACGAGCCGTGCTCACCTTCACAAACTCTTTTGCACAAAGCATGAGCAATGAAACACAAGCTGCCATTGTCTTTGTGCATATGAAGCAGTCTGCACTGATCTTTTGCGTTAGTATCAGAAGTGGATCCACCACCTGCCATGACACCATCATTTACCCATAGTTTAAAAGGCTCATGTATGTTAATATCAACACCTATGCATAGACTATATGTGCACAAGAAGATAAACCAGCCTTATGCTCTGCTAAGCTGCTGCGCGATTACTTTCTTCAGTATCTACTTGTTATCATCAAGCGCCAAACTTGAGAAATCGAGTTCGTAGCATTTTAACCGGGCTTACAATAACACGGCGTATAGTAGATTGTCTTGTCAGATTACTGCTCTGTGTGGCTTGTCCCTTTCAGCACCCTTAGAGGGAATTAGGATGAAGCAGGAATTAGACAGATACAGCTGTTAGCGCGATGAAAACAATGCTGTCGCTGAGAGTGGCAATTTTATTGCACAAAATGTTTTTTATTTGTTTCTGGGGTTTTTTACAAAGTCATAATGCTCTTTCCTGAGGATGATTGGCGTGGCCTGTGTTCTTGCTATGTGTGTTTGGGCTGAGGTCTTTTTATCTTGGCTAGGTTGGCCATGCAGCCATGTTTATTCCGTTTCTGTTTGATGCACCGTCTCAAAGCGCCTGCATGAATTAAGCAAATGTTTTCCAGAAGAAGCCAATAAAGAATGAAAAATGGACCAGTGAGTATTATTTTACACGCAAAATGATGAGCGCAGTAAAGAATGCACAGATAGGAGAAGCCTTCTGAGTGGTTCACATCAGATACTCCCGACAGCAGTCGTGAACAATCAAACACCGAAACAGTCGCCGGCTGTAAACAAATCAGAGGGAACGCATGACAGCGTCGAAGGATTCCTGCAGCCTGTCGTCTCTCTGTCTTGACACGTAGCTGTAGCAGTATGGAATATCACCATCAGCACATTGTAATGCTAATCATTTCCTTCTACTGTACTGCATATTAGGAAACTCCATAATGACTGTGACGAGGAGCATTTAATTTAATTGTGCAAAGGGCTTGCAGTCAGACATCTTACAGGAAGCGAGGGAGCTTGAAATGGTTATTCGCCTGCAAAGGTTTGCAGACAGATTTTTGAAAGCACTGATGCTGGTTTATTTGCATCGCTACAGTAACAAATCAAGTTTGCAGTGCTCAGATTTCAAGGTTTGAGGGCCGCTTAGGTTGATTTTCACAGCTTAAGGAAAAATATTGTCACAGTCCAACAGTGACCAGTTACTGGAACGACAGAGAAGGAGAGAAGCGCCTCCGCTCTGAGAAGCGGTTGCATACATAAGGAGTCACATCTTTAATGCGGTGCAGCCTCGGGAACTTTACTGCAAAGGAATGTGTTCCTCTGAAGACTTAATTTGTTATGGATCATCATTTCAGCAGCTGACATGGATGAAAGCCGTGGCAGGGCATTGCTTAGGATAGTCGATGAGGATAATGCTCCGGATGGACGTGTGAACCGTTCTGACACACAGATGGTGGCCTGGCAACTACAGTAAGTCACCAGGCAGTACAGGGCATCCCACTTGCTGCAGATGACGAGCCGCTGATATGAGATGCGTCGTTTTTGTTGGATGTGAATGTGTTTGCGTGAGGCGTGCTATCTAATGGGATAATGGCTTTGCTGGGATAATGGTTTTGACTCCAATCAGAGTCCAGCTGACTCCATCAACGCTCTCATTTTGGAACACTTACCCAAAAACACACATACATAAGAACACAGGCTGGATGATATTGAGGTTCTGAGCAGCCGCCTCTTCAGAGGAGGCTTCTCTCCCAACAGAGAATCTTGAACTGAGCCCAAAACAAAAATAAGAGAAGAAGAAAGCCTTCTGTTCTTCTTCTGCCTTGGCATCTCTCTCCCTTTCTCCTTCTCTGTGTGTCTGTCACTCACCAGCACTCTCAGTCCACTATAGCTCCACTTTTATCTCGCTCTCTCTCTCTGTCCCTGGGCAGTCAATAGGTTGCACTGCATCCTGAGCCAGTGCCAGAGCTCAGCCTCTGAGCCACAGGTAAAGCATTAAAGCCAAATGATTCATGCACTGAAACAGAACAAGCTCTTTGCTACTTGAAAGCACTGCTTGGGCTTGCTTCTTAAAAGTTTCACCTGAATAAACTGCTTCAGCGGCGATGCTTTTTCCCTTTAGCTGCACCAACAGTTAGTTAGTCAAAGGATGAGGTAGCACAAAGGGCACTGTCAGTGTGTGTGTGTGTGTGCGTGTGTGCGTGTGTACACAGAAACATGAATTGTAGTTTTTGTTTTCTTTGTTTTTTTTAGATTTATTAAGAAGGACATACTGTTTATCGTTATTACTATTAACACGACGTCTTGAGATGGATCACTTTGATAACGCGTTCGCTTGTTGTTCTGCTAAACTCGATAAATGTGCCCTGTAAGTAAATCGACCTGACTATACTGTACTCTGTTGAGTTTAAATAGCCAATTTAGGCAGATCACAAGCGCAATACACGGAGAGTATTAAGCTGCTTATTACACAGAACTCATCACACTTTGCTTCCTACCTTTCTAACTAATTAGAAAAGAACTCGAATAACCAGTTTATCTAAAATTATTTTAAATCCACACTAATGCACAGTCATGCCAGCTCCTTCATTTTGTAGCTCTGGTTTAGCTAAGATGTGGATCTTTGCTCTTTCATTAACATAATTCCATCATACGTTATGGGTAAGGTTGGGTTATATTTAGGCAGCCTGGGGCTATTTGGTGCTTGGACGGAGTAACTGCTTGGTGAATATTCGCAAAGCACCTTAATTGCAGTTTAATATAGTATTTCATCATCACATTGTCATCCATTGGGGAGACTTCATTGCCATGGTAACGATAATAACCAGCGTCAGCGTGAAGGGACAGCTGAGAAATTAACAACTATCTGACGTTTTATTGACTCATCCATCCACCTGGGCTCCCTCTGGTTACACCGCACAGAACAGAGTGATTATTACTCCGGTGAATATTAAAATATGTCATTTTTGGGAATTTGCCAGAATGACTAATGCTCTTCTTCATGCGAGAACAGTTTTGATATTTCAGAGAGCCACTTCTGCTTTATCCTCTTGTCCCCCACTGTCCTGGAGATGTGTCATCCAGTGCAAAAGCATTAGTTTGAAGCAAAAAGTTGACTTTGAAATTATAGAGGCGTCCAACATGATCCCAAAACACGGAAAGTGTGATTAATTGGGGAAAATGCCCACAGTATAATTCAAAAAAGCATAAAACTGTGCAGCTAGCTTTGGACACAGAGTTTGAATATTTCACTTTATAAATATAAGCTAACCTTAAAAAAAAAAGATTCAGCTGGAAAAAAGATGGTATAGAATAAATACTGCATAACAACCTGTCTGTTAGAGTTGTATTGGATGCTACACAGTTAGTGTCACTGTATTACTGTATGCAGCACAGGCTGCTTTCTCCATGCTTAACATCATGCACTTATGAGTGTGAAATATCCAGCACCTAAAGTGTGTCAAATACAGTAATGATGCAAGAGCACCATCCAGCTCATTTTTTTGCTAAAGTTTAAATTGCTGTGTTTGTTTGACACTGCAACGCAGGGCCTTGCTCCCTTAGTTGCCATGGAGACACCATTAGGCAGTGGTGCCGCAACGATTTTTGTATTTCTTTGCATAACCCCATGCCAAACCGTGCTGCTTCTCGGGGACTCGCCCGTGCCAACTGTGTGCGTGGGTGGATAGATGGGTGCATGTGCATGTTTTTGTGACTGAGAGCGAGTGGGAGAGAAAAGAAGAAAGAGATCAAAACAAGGTGGGAGGGATTGAGAAAATTAACAAAAAATAAGGGGCGAAAGAGTGACAAGGAGAGAAATGAATGATGGAGACCGTGCACTGGAAACACACCCACGCACGTGCACTCGCATATACGTGCTGATCAGACACACATTGGCTGTACACATGCACCCCCCCCCCCCAGCAGCGAGGACTGGAGTACACGCGTGCGAGTGAGCACGGTGACTGTGTGGGTGGAGGGATGCCGCAACAGTGCATCTTATTTCGCCTTCAGTTCGATCCCTGCAGCCCCCTCACAGGGGCTTCTCACAAGCCAGTTCACATGGTATGATGCCAAATGCAAACTCGCTTCCAATTTTGTCACGGATGAGAAACTGATAATGACTCCAGTGGTTTTCAGATTCCTGAAAAGTGTAACGACTTGTTATATGATGTAAAGCACAGTGCAGCATAAAAAGGGGCTCATTCAGTTACTCATGACTAGGAAATGACTTATAGGCTTAAACTAGTCCCTTAAGACTATTTCCCTTAACGGAAATAATTATTGGAAATGACCAATTTTTTTGTTCACAAACTGCAGCTGTTTCCTGCTAATCATTACTGAAAAACAGATCACCTACAACCTGGTTTCTTCTTCTGCTACAAGGCTTAAGTGAGAGTGACTGAAGAGAGATGTGTTAATATATTAACACTCACTGATTTCAGAAATTTCTGATTATGTTTTTGCAGAACAAATAAATCTGGCTTTCCAGGTTTTTATGTCGTCTGAAGGGGACTTTCAGCCTTATGTCTTTAATATGTGCAGATTCAGTGAAATCTTCTGTGTTGCATTGTCTTGCATGCATTGTTGCTTTTGGTCAGCAGATGACACTGTTGGACACGGTTCATAGTTAATTTAAATGAAAACACTGTAAATGTGGCATGGTGGTGTGGTGGTTAACACTGTTGCTTTGGAGCAGGAAGGTCTTGGGTTTGAATCTATCAGCTGCTGGGGTCTTAAGGTCTGCCGTTTGCATATGTGCTCCCTGTCACTGCATAGGTTTTCTCTAGACACTCCAGCTACTTCCTAGAATCCAAAGACGTGCATGTTGGGTTAAGTGGTCATTTTAAAGCGGCCATAATGGAGTGGGCATGTGAATGGTTGGTTGGCCCTGCAGTAGTCTTTGTTTTGTTTCTTGCCTTTTCAGTTTGGACTCAGTGGCTCGATGGTGTAGTGGTTAACACATTTGCCAGCACATGAAAGGTCTGTCATAAAAACTCAGCCTCAGGGGACACAAGCACAGATAAATAGGAGGGTTGCAAGAAGAACAACATCCGGTGTAAAATCTGTGCCAAATTATACACGTTCATCCATCTGCTGTGGTAACCCTTTGGGAAATAAGGGAGCAGCCAAGAGTTAATTTTAATGGTTTAATTTCCCTTTCCTTTTATTAGTTTTAGCATTAGTTCTGCTACTTTCATTATTGTTATAATAAACGTGGGTGGTATTGATTAGCAGCAGATTTAAATTCTGAAGAGAAAATAATAATAATAATACGCATTAGTCACATTAGTTCTGCTGGTTGTGTAGAAATAAAAATATACCCAAACTGACTAAAACTGAAGACATTTCCCTTAATTTTTTATATATATATTTGTTTATTGTATTTTGATTTGTGGCATTTCATGTTATGAGATCAACTACATTCTAGTGTGTGATTCCACCACATAGTGTAATGTAGAGATGGAGATTTAGAGTACACACAGAACTGTCTTTCATTTGAGATAGTTCATAGCTGTGTCACTTAGTTAGAGGCATATGAAAATAGACAAGCTAGTTTTCTCTTCACAGGCTTCTCTCTGTAGTCTATAAGTGCAGGAGGACAGGGTCCCTTGATGGCACAGTGCTTGTTCTGGAAGATTGCAGCAGCAAAAATTGGAAATGATTAGGCTTTCTGCCAAGCACTTTAAAAATACCTGTTATTATGTTTGTGTTTGACTGACGCACTTCCAGTATGTCAGTACATGGCTCCTTTTAAAAAGAAACCAACTAATGAGAGAGGTTGGAGTCCCTGGTATAAGTCACAAAAACACACCTTAAACCAGATAACCTATAAGCTGGTGAAGGTATGCTGTTGTTCTAATCTAGACAATTTTCATTTGAGCTGTGATATACTTGTTTCTTGATTTTAAAAAAAGCCCTCAGAAGACAGCTGACTATTGTAAAACATAATGTTAAGTACAACAATTTTAATAACCTATAATATTTATTTAGAGTCTTCCTCTCCTATCAGCCTTTCTGAACTACAATATTTTCTACAACATTTTCTAATAGACCCCATCCCTACAAGACAAGTTTAAAAAAAAAGTCTTACCATTAATTAATACTACAATTTAAAATATGATCAATTTATCTCTATTGAGAGGATACATACCAAAGGCTTTCAAGGGACTGTAATTAAACTGCTACTTAAAAAGACTTACTTGACCAAGCTGTCTTAGTTTATTATAGGCCAATCTCCAGCCTTCCTTTAATCTTAAAAATTCTTGAAAGAGTAGTTGTAAAACAGCTAACAGATCATCTGCTGACAAATGGTTTCTTTAAAGCATTTCAGTCAGGTTTCAGAGCCCATCACAGCACAGAAACAGCTTTAGTGAGGGTCACAAATGACCTTATGGCCTCTGACAGTGGACTCATCTCAGTGCAGAATTGGATACTGCTGATCATAACATTTTAATATATATATATTAGAATACACTGGTGCTATTAAAGGAAATATGCTGCAATAGTTTGAATCGTGTCTATATGATAGATTCCAATTTGTGCATCTTAATGGGGAGTCTTCTTTGGACATTGAAGTTAGTGATGGAGTTCCACAGGGCTCTGTGCTGGGCCCACTACAGAGAGTACATTATACAAGGTTCCCTTGGACAGTATTATTAGAAAGCTCTGCACACATTTTCATTGCTATGCAGATGATACACCGCTTTATGTATCCAATGAAGCCAGATGACACTAATCAATTAGTTAAAGTGTAGGCATGTCTTAAAGACATAAAGACTTGGATTACATCTAATTTCCTGCTTCTAAATTCAGATAAAACTACACAGCTCTAAACATCTTAAGAAACATGTTATCTAACCAAATACCTATTCTGGATGGTGTTACATTGGATTCCAGGAACACTGTGAGGAATCTCGGAGTCGTTTTTGACCAGGATATGTCCTTCAAAAATGCAGGAGTGCTATCTTTCATTTGCACAATATCTCAAAAATTAGACATTTTGTCCCAGAGTGATGCTAAAGACTTAGTTCATGCATTTATAAGACTGGATGTCATGGTCCTGGGTCTTTAATCTAGTGTTGTGAGTTTATGGACTTTTAGTTTGCTTCTTAGTTTGCATATTGTTAACTTTTTCATCTTCATCTTCTTTCCTTAGAGTATTCAATCTTGAATTCTTAGTTTCTTTTGTTTTGGAGTTTATTTTTTCGCTCTGTGTTCTTTTCTCATGCTTTTGTGTCAGTTCCCCTATGTTTAGTTAATGGTAGTCAGTTGTCTGTTGCGTTTTGCATTTAGTTTTACTTTCTCTCATGTTGACTTTGATTATTATCACCTGCGTTTCATTACTCAGTTGTGTCTGCTTCCCTTAATTGCCCTCTTATGTTAAACAGGTGTCTTATATAGTGGTGTTTTCCCATCTGTATTTGTCTCAGTGTTTGTTGCTCTTCATGCGTCATTCCTGGCTGGTGTTTGGTGGCAGTTTGCACCTTTATTTAATGGACTTTGTTCATGTATTTGTTATTTTAAAAATCAGGACTACATCCTAAATAAGGGTTTGGTTTTTAGTTAGCTGAATTTATAATCTTAAAAACTAAAGAAGAAAACTTCACTCTCTGACTGCAGGCTTACTTGTGGTTGCTTGAGCTTTAAAAAGTAGAATGGGAGGCAGAGCCTTCAATTTTCAGGCTGATTTCCTGTGGAACCAGCTGCCAGTTTGGATTTAGGAGAAAGACACCTATTCTTCTTTTAAGACTAGAATAAAAACATTTATTTTTTGAGCCTATAGTTAAGGTTGGATTAGGTGACCCTGAACTTTCCCTTTATTTTAATACATTTTAAGGGGGATGCAGTGTGTGCAGACTACTGTGGGACTTTATGTAATTCACTGATTATTACTTCTATTCACCTCGTTTCACTGCATATACCACTGCAGCATGTCATTAAATATTTGTCTTCTCTGTCCCCTAGTATATGCTTTGTCCCGTTTCCCTATGCTCTCTTTTGCTCTTCTTTCATTGCATCTGCAATGACAAAACACGGTGCATCATCAGGACTTCATGGCTTCATTTCTGAGCACTACAGGTATCTATTATTGTCAGAATGCCGGGTTGCATTTGTTAATCTAAGTCATGACCTTTTCCTGAATTTAACCAAGTCAGTTTGGTTAGCTGTAGAGTTGGTGTCTAAAGACCAACCAGTGAGTAGAAGTGAACTTAAACATGTAATTGATGGCAAAAACAATGCTTTCACTCAGGACACAAACATAACATTGTACAATTACACAACCATTGAGTGTATTTTTACGACTTGATCTTCTTCACTTGGTAAGGCCAGCTGTCAAAATTGGTCATGCATAAAAACTGAAATTGGCTTTTAAATTTGTAGCAGCCTTCATGATGGACTACTGTGCCTTTGAAGCTGCTGCTGTTTTATTGCCATCAGTCTTTTTCTGTGTGTTGAATTGAGACACTAAGCTCTGGCAACGCATTTCAGTATGAACTCTGGTTTGAGGACCCATTGTGCTCCCTACAGACAGGCAGCCAGGGGAGATTCTGCAGGTCAAAGGTGAGACTGCTCACTCATGGAGAAAATGAAGTCATCATAGCTAGGATTTGAGAATTAAAGAGACAGAGAACAGCAAAGGAAGTGTGAGTGTTTTCATCTGTCGAGATAACAAAGGGCCTGGTCAGGGGTCTCTTCCAGGTTAAAGTCCACTGGCTGAAACATGGAAAGTTTTATATTTCCAACTGTGAACGCTGTAATGGAGAGAGCATTTTTACACTAACCAAAAAGATTGCTAAACCAAATCAAATCCAGCATCTTTCATCGTACATTTGCTTAACTAGCTTAGGCAAGGAACCCCAAAGATGCAAGTGTGTCTATCTTCAAATGCAGGGACATTCAGGGGCAAAATAAGCAGCTTACAGTATGCCAACTTTGACTTTAATGAACACTGAAACCAGTCAACATCCAAAATAGTTTATGAATATGAACACTGACCCTGTGGAGCTAGACTGTACCCAGGAGACTGGTAGGAGTACCTTTTCTGCTTGTCCTCTGTCTAGAAGACTTATTTTTATTCCTCATTTACTTTGTGCATGTTTTCTCTTATCTACCCACATCCACAAAGCTCTGCACATATTCTTTCTCTGTGTCCTGAGTATCTCTTCCCCTTGTTTACTCAGTGAGTTTTCCAGCAGTATAAGCTAAGCTTTTGTTTTGTTTTGTTTTGTTTTGTTTTTTCCTGGGAAATTATTTACTACTGTAAATCCTTTCCAAAAGTCTCCTTCTAACTTTTGGCCAAGAAAGGACTTAATGCAAGTGTGCCGTTTTGATACATCAGACATCAAATGGCACAAACCAACCATCCAGATCTCTTCAAAGGTAATAAAATATTCTCTCAAAAGCCCTGCTCGTGTCGCTCTCTGTCCATGCCTTCACAAACCTTACATTAAAACACAGATGGTGCATCTGAGACCCGCTAAGGGCTGTATGAAGTGCCACATTATGATCTAGCCTGTTTGTTAATGAGCAAACGGTTGCTGCTGTCACATCACTAAGCCTTTTCACTACGTGATGCACTGACTAATTAGATGGATATAATATGTGCAAATCAACTGTTTGAAATTCCAACAAATAATAAAGCTGATTTAAGTTTGTGTGACGTTGTCATGACCACGCAAAAGGGGACGTAGCCCAGAACCAAACAAGGAGGAGCTACACAGTTCACTGTGCAGTCTAGATGGAGCAAGTTTGATGTTGTCTGCAAATGTATTCGAATCACATTGCAATTCATTAGGTACACCTGTTTAACTGTTTCCTCAGGCAAATATCTAATCAGACAATCACATGGCATCAACAGTGCATTGAGGCATGTAGACATGGTCAAGACTGATCACAGAGGTCAGAGGAGACTGACCAGACTGAAATCTGATAAGTAATTCAAATAATCACTTACTATAACCAAGGTATGCAGAAGAGCATCTCTGAATGCACAATGTGTCAAACCATGAAGATGACGGGCTACAGCAGCAGAAAACCAAACTGGCCGACACTCCTGCCAGCTAAGAACAGGAAACAGAGGCTACAAATCACAGAGGCTCACCAGAAGGTGACAGTAGGAGCCTGGAATATCACTGCCTTGTCTGATGAGCCTTGACATTGAGATGGTAGGGTTTGAATTTGGCGTAAACAACGTGAAAGCCTGGATCCATTCTGCCTTGTACCAATGGTTCAGGCTGCTGGTGCGTTAGTGCTGTGGGGGATAATTTCTTGGCACATTTTGGGCCACTTGGCACCAGCTGAGCTTCGTTTAAACACCACAGCCCACCTGAGTGTTGCGGACCATGCCTATCCCTTTATGACCACAGTGTACCATCCTCTGATGGCTGCTTCGAGCAGGATAACTCGCAGCGAACATGACAAGGAGTTTGCTGTACTCAAACAGCCTCCACAGTTACCAGATCTTAGAGGCACCTTTGAGATGTGATGGAACGGGAGGTTCTCATCATGAATGCAGCTGAAATCTCTGCACCAACCGTGTGATGCTGTCATGTCAACGTGGACCAAAATCTCTGAGGAATGTTTCCAGAACCTTGCTGAATCTGTGCCACGAAGAATTAGATTCTGAAGGCAAAAGAGGACATGCCCAGTATTAGCAAGGTGTTCCTAATAATGTGCCTGGTGAGTGTATATTGGTGCTCACTGACACAAAGTGCATTTACATCACTGCAACAATATGATTGGTTTTAATGTTTCCTAGTTTTGCAGTTATTAAACAGATTACTGCTTACTGGAGTCTGTGACCTCATTAGACAGTTTCCCAGTGAGTTTATGGTTTCTAGTTCTTATCTACAACATAAGGATCTTTTCACGAGTCTTACAGTCAATGATGAGTAAAATAAAGTCATACTTTGTGATTGACAAGTTCCTGCACCATGCAATCTACAGTGCAGTTCATATACTTGCCTTTTCATAGAATTCTATTCAGGGTTCTTCAAGAGGTTTCTCTCTCACTTTTAACACCTCTGACTATTTCAGCATAAAGTGACAGAGCTGAAGGTGCCTGAAGAGATTAGAACAGGCCAGATCATATTTCTTCCATAAAGTGTCAAGGCTGGAAAAGTGGTCACCATCACAGAGGGCTGTGAAATACTTCAGAGCCCCTCTTCCCCCATTGTGAAAAGGTCAAATCCACTGTGGAAGGTGGAAAGAGAGAGCCCACAGAGAAAACTGTAAGATGTTTAAAGTAAAGGCAAAATTGAATCTAAATTCTAAGAGTAGCAAGGACAATCGGGTTAGAGGAATGGCAGGACAGTCCTAATGGATGAGATGACTATACCAAGGCAGGAAGAGTAGATAAATGACATGACCGAGGCTCTGAAAATGCCCCGGTCTGTCTCAGGAGCATTAAACCAGAATGAAGCCAGGTAATAATAGATAAATACATAATAAATAAATTTAGGAAGGCCTTCTACATCCTGAGGGCCCTGGAGAAAGACTTTGCTCACTTTCAGCCTTTCACCTGGGAAAATGAAGCTAAAATAGCCTGTTCTTTGCTCCAAACCTAACATGTGTTTAATGGGCGCTTTGTTACAATAATGGGTACATTAAGGCATTACATTTTGCACTGGTCCAACACGGGTTGGCTCTGTGGAGGAGGCTGCGAGTGGGGAAAGGCAGCATTAATCCTACCAAGAAAAGAGAAGTGTTCCCTGTAACTCTGAAGTTGCCAGCATTGGGCACCTGCAAGCCTACATTCAAGACTTGAACTTTTCTCAGAGTTAAAGTGTTTTGAAATGCTGCATCTTTACTGTACGTTTGGCTTCTGGAGAGCAATGTCAATTCACCAGGTCTAAGTTATCGTTGGATGGCCTGTAAGTGCCTCCAGGTCTCTGGGTGGCTGCTGATGTTTCAAGCTTTCTACAAATTTCTAAAAACAAAAAGAAAAACGGACTGGTGTCGAATCCGGAGTTGGCCACGTTCGATGGAGCTGGGCTGAACGAATTACTTTGTAATTATAGTAATTATTAGCTTTTCGTAAGTGATAAGATTTAAGTAAAAAGCTCAACACTTGCAGTAGTTGAATTTCTGCCTGAGAACTTCTCATTTCCAGGCAACAGTCCAGTAAATCCTTTCCAGCCCTTTGGAGAGCTTTTTCCTCTGGACTAGAAATGATTTGGTGAAACATGATGATAACTGGAGCAGAAATGAGATGCATGTAGACTGATGGTGTGGCTCCTTATAATGGATTCTGCTGCATCTGCAACCATGCACACAAAGTCTCCAACAGGAGCACACACATCAACAGGCGGAATGATTTTACACCCCCTGGGGTGTTAAAAAAAACATGTCTTTTAGTCTTTTTCAATGAATGAGATGTTGAAAAAGCCCCTCGATACAACCACAAGCCACATTTCTAAACCCCAACCAAGACTGGCCGCTGTCACCGTTTGTTTTTCTGACATTAGAGAGAACGTTGTTGATAATTGTCCCGACAAAGTGACCAAATGTGCTGCCACGAGCTACAGTAGTGCAGAATATACGAGTCACTTTAATGCCATCTATTTCAGCTGCTCCTGGCCTTCACAGTCAGTCATCACAAGAATGCAATTACACCCACTCCCCCAAAGCTCCTATTAATAGCTGCAGATAAATCATCAATGCGACATGCCCATAACATACCAAATTCTAATCAGGTGATTATGGCTCGGGCGCGGTTCCAATCTTAATACGTTCAACAATACAGATGAGCAATGATGGCGATGACCCAAATCAAATCTGACTGTCAAAAAAAAAAAAAAGTGTGGTATCGAGGCTTTGAACACAAACAGTTTCACATTTGCACCATCCCCACATGGGCCCTGTAGTAACGTGACACCTCTGGGATGGCGATCCGGTGGCGATCTAACACCTTCATTTCCAGGTCTGCGTGAGCTGGGCAAAACACATCGACAACCACCACCCCCTCAACCCTCTTACCCACCCGCTCCTCCTCCTCCTCCTCCTCCTCCTCCTCACAGCTGATCTGTAGAGGATGGAGCCAGAGACCTGCTGACTAGTAAGAGGCAGGGTCATTAGGCCAGGTGGTGCTGCTGTGATACCTGCTGTGCAGCACATGTCTGGCATTAACACCTACAGACATGACTATAGATAAGCACAACTCGGATCGTTAATCATTGTTGCAGTAAACTGCAATCAGGTCTTTACCTGTTGTGCAGTGGAAGGCTCTCGTCTTCCAGGCCGGTATTAGCCAGAAGGATAGACTCGTCACAAATAAGTGTGAACTTGAAATCTAAAGCTTTAAACAGAGATGAACAAATGTCACAAAACATAAAAGCTTTTTTCAGTGTGTAATTTAACCATCTGTCTTATTAACTACTGACATAGTGCCCCAGCTGTATGTCAAAGCGTGTTATTATTGTTGATACTGTATGTGGTAGCTTCACTCTCAAGGAGGAGGACAGAAGATGAAAGTCTATTTTCAAAAATGGCAATTATTATCAAGTGTAAGAAGTTTGAAAGCTGAATAATGCCAGTTTAGTTTTGGTTCCATTACAGTACCTAAGTGGGTGGGTGGGTGGGGGGCAGAATGTGACCGGTTAGGTCCCGTGTAGTGTACAGTTTGGTGGGTT